>JAQFVV010007596.1:0-73594 GCA_028023455.1 Epiperipatus broadwayi | reverse complement strand
CGCCATCTGTGGACATAAATACAAGCGTTAACAAGTTTTTTAACTTGCATTTTTGTTTATATCATAAATGTACCTTTGAGGTCTTTCTTGCAATGATATAGATTGCAGAGGCTTCTACTATGTGGTGATGCTGAACTGAGATCAGACCCATATAGCTATCTGGTTTGCTATGCTGAGTTTGAAGACATTACGTGTCTAAAAATTCACGCTTGCAAGCTGAATAGAAATTGTTTCATAAACGCTCAGAGTTTGTATTTAGATCTAGTTTCTTTATTCCTGTCTTTCACTGACGATAGCAAATAGCTTGAAATCATGATCTGAAAGTGGAATTATAGTTAGAGATAGTGAATACTAACTACTCTGACGTTTATGTAAACGAAAATACGCTTGATAGGTGTTTTTGGTAGGACGCCATCTGTGGACATAAATACAAGCGTTAGCATGTTTTTTAACTTGCATTTTTGTTTATCATAAATGTACCTTTGAGGTCTTTCTTGCAATGATATAGATTGCAGAGGCTTCTACTATGTGGTGATGCTGAACTGAGATCAGACCCATATAGCTATCTGGTTTGCTATGCTGAGTTTGAAGACATTACGTGTCTAAAAAATTCACGCTTGCAAGCTGAATAGAAATTGTTTCATAAACGCTCAGAGTTTGTATTTAGATCTAGTTTCTTTATTCCTGTCTTTCACTGACGATAGCAAATAGCTTGAAATCATGATCTGAAAGTGGAATTATAGTTAGAGATAGTGAATACTAACTACTCTGACGTTTATGTAAACGAAAATACGCTTGATAGGTGTTTTTGGTAGGACGCCATCTGTGGACATAAATACAAGCGTTAGCAAGTTTTTTAACTTGCATTTTTGTTTATCATAAATGTACCTTTGAGGTCTTTCTTGCAATGATATAGATTGCAGAGGCTTCTACTATGTGGTGATGCTGAACTGAGATCAGACCCATATAGCTATCTGGTTTGCTATGCTGAGTTTGAAGACATTACGTGTCTAAAAAATTCACGCTTGCAAGCTGAATAGAAATTGTTTCATAAACGCTCAGAGTTTGTATTTAGATCTAGTTTCTTTATTCCTGTCTTTCACTGACGATAGCAAATAGCTTGAAATCATGATCTGAAAGTGGAATTATAGTTAGAGATAGTGAATACTAACTACTCTGACGTTTATGTAAACGAAAATACGCTTGATAGGTGTTTTTGGTAGGACGCCATCTGTGGATATATATATATATATATATATATATATATATATATATATAACAAGTGATAGCAGGTTACGTGAGTAACTTGTTTTTGTTTTTCATAAATGTACCTTTAAAGTTTTCTTGCAATGATATATATTGAAGAGACTTTGATTATATGGTGATACTGAACTGAGATCAGACCCATATAAATATCTGGCTTGCTAGGCTGAGTTTGAAGACTTTACCGGTCTGAAAAATTCATGCTTGCAATCTGATAGAAACGTTTTGCATAAACACTTGAGAGTCAGTGTTTAGATCTAGTTTCTATGTTCTATCCCTCACTGAGGAGAGCAAACCAGCTTGAAATCAGCTGATCTGGGGGTGAGCAAATGAAAGAGGTAGTTAATTCTGACTCTTTTTTCGTTTATGTAAACAAATTTTACACTTGTTCGGTGGTTTTGGTAAAGCGCCATCTTTTGAACATAAATAACAAGTGATAGCAGGTTACGTGAGTAACTTGTTTTTGTTTTTCATATATATATATATATGTTGTAACCATATGTTTTGGCTCAATGATAGTAAGTTTTATTCAGTGATCCAGTGTGTAAAATTTTAAATTTTAATTAGTAATAATTTATTAATATATTGAAAATCAGTGTGTAAAAATCAGTTTTATATATATATATATTGAAATGCTTTTTGGATTATACTTTTCCAATTAAGCAAAAGCTCACCCATAAATATCTTGAAAGTCATGATGATTTGGACTGTTAGTAATGCACTGGAAAATCTGATAGAGTGGATATTATCTCTTAAACATTTTATCACAATATCTAGTGGCAGCTATTTCAAATAATATTTTAATAATATTAAACCAATTTGGAAGTATGAAAATATTTAATACTTTATTATTATTAAACGGTAATTAAAAATAAACAACAAAACCAATTTATAATTCTTCTAAATTTTTTTTATAAACAATATTTAAATATATTATATTTAAATTGAAATTGAAATGTAACAATCTAGATTTTTTTTCACTAGAGGGATAAAAATATTAATATATTCACATTTTACAGTGAATGGGTCATTTAGTACCAATCAGGAATTGTAACACAAAGAATAAATACTATAACAAGTTTGTAGGGAAGGGATTCCTAAGAGAGAAGGAAATCAGAATAAGACTTTAACTATCCATGTATAAGATAAAATAAAAGGAATAAGCTCAAAAATAATAACCTTGAAAATTAATTTGGACAAAATCACGATTATATGGATTTAAACAGAATGGAGTAGAAGCTTAATAACTCTGTAATATTTCCACACTGTTTTTCATTGATCTTATGATTCTTAATTTTGCCTACTGGAAAAACTAGAATGACCGCTATTTGGATAAATATTTGCCTCAACATGTACTATTTGAAACAAAAAACAATACCAGAAAACATAAGTAATTATTTTTGTTTTCTTTATTTTAATCAATTGCCAGATTTGATAATAACACAAAGATTGTTTGGATTGAGGAAAGATATATTAAATGCTAAGTTGGCTTAAATAAGGTAACTATCTTATTCTATAAGATAACATAATAATAGAAATTATAGCCCAGAATAATACTGATACTATGAACATCAATATATTAGTTGTCATTACTTACTATGTAATTAATTTCCATCCCTGATTTTAGTTAATGGATTTATCGTGTTCCCTAGAATGTGTCTGAAATAATGTAAATAATGTAAATAAATATTGTTGTGTTAAAAATTTATTTAGTTGTCAGTAGTCTTCTTGCTAATCAACACACACACACACATTATTGTTATTGCTATCGGTATATCCTATGATTATATGGAAATTGTCATCGATCAATATTGTAAAATTCACTATATGTAGGTGTATCAGAATATTTTTGTTAAGCCCTATAATTTATGAATATATCTAGGGCATCGTTACTTAATAATCGAAATACCAGTAACCAACAGTGCATATTATTTTAAATGGTATGCTAAAAGATTAAACATGTAATATTGTTTTAATCAGTTGTTCGAATCCACGGATCTATCATTCACTGATCTTGATCACATTGTTAATATATATTTAAGAAAAGGAAGTTAGTAAGTTATTGTGTTTAGCTATTGAAAAATTATTCCTGCTTATTGAAGCTTAGAGTTTACAGAATTTATAAAGTTTCTTTGAAATTACTAAATATTGTTTGTTAATTTGATTTTGTATCAAGTGCCGTTTTGTGTATTGTAGAGGCAAAATTCCTCACACTGACCCATGTATATCTTGCATAACAATCTTTAAGTCATGTGAACACTGAGAAAAAGAATTTATATTAATTTGCAATGTAGAATCTGAGTTTATGGTAATGTTAAATTCATTATTTTATAAAAGTCAACCAAACTTTAAAGAATCAATTGTTTCCTTTATCTGAAATATATAGCTTGTTTTGACTTAATGGTGAATATTCTGGTTTTGTTAAGCTTGGAATCCATATTTGATTTAATTGCCTTATTATCATTTAATTCAATATCAAACTTAGAGTTCTGGACATCATCTTGCATCATCATCATTCTTGTCATCTGTCATTTCAATTTTTCTTTATTCTTCTTTCACCCTAATTCATTATCCTAATTAACTCACCATTCATTAGCTCTTATTCCATTATCATCTTAATCATCCATTAACTCTTATTCTACCATCATCTTAATCACTCATTATCCGGATACATATTCATTCTTTTCTCTTTATTCTCAGATTCATTTCATTTTATTATTTAATTATTATTTATTTTCATCATCCATTTAGTCTTCTACATTCTAATTTACTTAATGCCTACTTTATATTTTCATTTCATATTCATTCCATCGACCTAATTATTTTTTATTTATTGGTTTGACAAATATTAAGTTTATTTTATAACCTTTTGTTTGTTTGCTTGTTTGTGGATTTTGAAGCTAGTTTGACGAGAAGTTATTAATCATCTTGTAATTTTCTCTAAGTTTATAGTTTCATGTGAGCTTAGTCAATAAAAAAATCCTGTCTTTAGTTTAACATTTATTTTTAGGCTTATATTCTAGACTAGCTGTAGCTAGGAAGGTTGCAGAGGAAGATATGGTTCCCAAATGTGGAATTGGACTAGCTAGATGACTATGATAAGTTACATATGAGAATTTAGTTGCCCTAAAATCATGCAACATGAATCATTTATGACAAGTTAGATTACTATGGTTACTATATATATATATATATATATATATATATATATATATATAACAATATAATATATATATATATATATATATATATAATATTAAATTTGATGTCTCTATTTATAAAGCAATATATGTAATTGTATAACTGAATATTTGTAAATACAGTAACTAAATAATTAAAAAATATTTTATCCACTTAGGAGTGCTTTTGATTATTATTATTATTATTATTATTATTATTATTATTATTATTATTATTATTATTATTATTATTATTATTATTATTATTATTATTATTAGTTACTGTATTTACAATTATTCAATTATATAATTACATATATATATATATATATATATATGTGTGTGTGTGTGTGTGTGTGTTGTAAAGGGTAACTTACAATGCAAATATTCCTAACAAGATTGGCCTACTTATTGAACCCAATCCATTTGGAATTTGCATTAATAATGGGAAGATTATTTGTTTATTATTACATATATTCATATAATGCACAATAAATTATTATAAATATCACCTTATATTTTAGAAAGTAATATATATATATATATATATATATATATATATATATATCTAAAATATAAGGTTATAGGTTACAATATATATATATATATATATATATATATTGTAACCTAAAAAGAATAGAGGAGAGAGAGAGGGAAAGGAAAAGGAGGAGGGAAAATTAAATGAAAAAAAAAGGAAAAGAAGAAGAGAATGATAATGAGAGAGAGAAAAAAATATGAAAAGAAATTAAAGAAAAACAAGGGGTGAAATGATATGTAATGGAAAGAGATGAAAGGAGAAGAAGAGATGAAATGAAATGATTTGAAATAGATTAGATGATATAGATGATAGAAGAGGATTAGATGATATGGATGAGATGATAGAAGAAATGTAAAAGAGATATGATGAAAATGATAT
The DNA here is from genome assembly GCA_028023455.1 of Epiperipatus broadwayi. Taxonomy (NCBI): domain Eukaryota; kingdom Metazoa; phylum Onychophora; class Udeonychophora; order Euonychophora; family Peripatidae; genus Epiperipatus; species Epiperipatus broadwayi. The sequence goes on along the minus strand of JAQFVV010007596.1, from coordinate 68,236 downwards.
GAAAATAAATGAAATGAAATGGGATGAAATGAGAGATTTTTAACGACTTGGCTCAGTGAAGTTACAATAAATTTAAAGAAAATAGATGATGATCCAGAGATGTATAATCAGATCAAGATCAAATCCAATACTGATGGACTATAACCACTACAGCGTATTAATAATCTACTACTAAACCATATAAAAGATTATTTAAAATCACTAATCAATGCTTACCATATTAGTCCTACCAATAGATTAGACACTCTCTGAATAAAAATAATGATACCTTGATTAGAAAGATTATCTTACTAAATTATATTTGGTAAAACAACAAGAGTAAATAACCTCAAGGATTTCTAAAACTAAAACTCTTGTGTAAAATTAAAAGTTTAAGTTAAGTTGCCTATTAAAGAATTTCTGGGATTAATAAACAAATAAGTAAAATCTTAGCTGACCATAAAATAACAACCTTATGTTGCAATCTTAAAATAATAAACAAAACAAATACTAATTCACAAATTTAAAGAATCAATTTAAATTTAAACTAATAATGGCCTATTATCCAAGACATTACTCAAGCAAAGAAAAGAGCAAGTGTACTTTTTATGCATTTCCATACTCACAGAAAACCTACTCAAGATCTCAAATGCAGTTAGATTAATATTTTTTAAACATATAACATTTAAGATGATAATAGTTGATATACAAATAATATGATAATGTGCAGATTTTAAAATAATAGTAACTAAAATATTCTTCTGAAATACTAATAATGTTAATCTGATATTGCATAATCTTTAAACGGAAAAGCTATACTGATAATTTAAAATAAACTTTTAACTAAACATTTAATTAAGTATCTGATATAATGCAAGTATCTGTTACTGTGATTCAATATGAGAATCACTTACTTTAGCATAGATTGATAATTTTCAAACTAATATAAAATATATTTAATTAACTTTATGATGTATTTGTGAACTTCTAAATTGAAGATTTTATAAACTTTAGAAACTTAAGATTTTGTGAATTTGGAACCCAAGACACTAATATATTTTCATATAAAAGCAAAACAAACAAAAAACTTTTTGAAATAATAATAATTTGGTTTATTAAGAACAATAAAGAATTCTTACAAATTTAATGGAATAGAAACCTTGCCAATATCGCACTAGGAACTAATATAAGTATTTTGACTTTTAACAGTTTTATTTAGTTTACACTAGTATACATAATAACAGGCAAAGGCTACTCAATTTTAATCTCTTTTAATAATTAGAGATTTTGCAATCTTTAACTTTAATTATAATGTCTGTATTTAATAAGCACACTTCTAATTTTTTTAAATTAAAATAATTCATAACATTATGGTGTCTTCTAGTAATCAGAATAACACACAAAAGTAGGTTTGTATTGAAAGCCTACCTTAATTTTATAATTCTAAACTTAACAAACCCTAAGTTGGAAAAGCATATATTTTGAAAACTACAACTTGTTATACTGACATAACTAATATTAAACTAATGATATATTTTTAAATTAGACTAAGCTAATCTTAAAATAAAAGTAAGTTAAGTGTATGGGGCATTCATTCATCAGAGATCAATCACACTCTTTTAAATAAATTTAGTCCACATAAAAAAAAACTATTACCCTCGATGTTTTAAAATTATAAGATGCAACAATCTTACAAATCCAGTGGTGAAATTCTGGATGAAAATATTAAAATTAGTATGTGTGAATTTCCACTTATACCATATGCATATATTTGACATACTTAAAAAATAGAACTTATTGTTTGTTAGCTTGTTGATGATAAAAATATCAGATCAACACAATACAAACATTAATATACTTATAGCACTAAAATAAACAGCTATTACTACCTGAAGAAACAACTTTTTTCAAACACACATATCTTGTCATCAAATGCAACATCACCTACTGTGGTGAAACTAGCATTAAGTCATCATGAGTGATAGGCTAAAAATATCAGAACATATAGGCTCCTCGGAGCTGGAAAGAATGTGGTGGCTTTCAAAAATACCTAACTTCGAGGCAAAAACAAAGATGTCTGGAATTTTTCTACAGTACATCTGGGAATAGGAAAACGCACCAAGAAAGCATAATCATCTCTCATGGGATTTTCAATGCTTATTAATGTGATCATCATCACTGAAAAATACACTATAATAACTCTCTTTTGGGGAAAAGCACTATAAAATCATGGAAATACAATACAATAAGGATGGAAGATTTTATCTACTCCATAAAGCATATTCAAAATTGTTAACTAAGCCTAACTCTACGAGGCTAACTATTACGAACTAATAGCAAGATATATACTTCACCTGAATCAACTGAGTTATTCCTAAGAAGTTTAAAATACAAAAACTTATATTAAATGTAAGAACCAACAAAGCAAACTGTCAAGTGACTATTATGATAAATACTTTAAAATTAAATGCATATAAATTTCTAGGCATGGCACAATACACACATAATAAAATATTCAATACTAAAATATAATAATTAGTGCACTTTTGATTGCAAATTAAATACAAAAATATTAATTCTCAATGCATATAAAAATATTTGCAATTATTAATTATATAATATTCATAAAACAAATGAATGGAAACTCTCTGATAAAATTCTTTGGCAGATTTAAAATGACATTCCCCATAATAAACTAAGACTTTGATATTTAATTCTTTGAAAATGAAGTATCAAATAAACTAACTTATGAAGTGCTTAACAAATATAATAATACATGTACCTGAAAAATGGCAAAATATTTGCTCATTCTAATAAACCCATTACTTTAAAATTACAACTTTAGTTTACCTGAAATATTTATGCAAAAAAAAAAAAAAATGTTACACAACATACGCAGCATAAATATTTTTATGATTTCATTTTTTAAAATCAAAAAAATACACAATAAAAAAAATAATAATACAGTAACTTAAGTTCATCTTTCAGCTCCATAATGCTTTTCAATTTAAATATGTATATAAATTTTTCAAGATAATTTATTTATCCCACTTTGAAGCTTCAGTTAAAACACTTATAACATGGTAATGATTTTCCAACAAAAATGTCCAATAGTTCCTTAAGAATGCTTTAATTTTTTTAAAAACAATTTTAAACACTTAAATAATAAGACTAAGCCACATAAAAACATTCTTCAGCTGAGCACATTTTTTTTATTTATAAGATCCCGGGTTCAAAATGTATATCATAATAATAATACAAATATATATCTCTTTATCTGAATTTCTTCATCCTCTTTCAGGAAAAATGCATCTTTTAAAATACAGTTGTTGTTTTTTCTTTAAAATATTTTTTCATAATAATATTCCAAAACATGTTTTATTTTAAAACCAATTTCCTTTTATTACTTTCAAACATAAGAGTAGATTTTTTTTTATCATTCAAGACGTTTCTCAGTTTATAAGCTATAATTAATGTCATAAAGTTACTTATAAATGCTGGCATGTATAACCATTTACTATGTACTTAACAAATATAAGTTCATTACTGATCATTGCAGATTGCTTTGAAGTTTTATTTCCGAATACTTTTCTTTTATTACTGGGTAAAATAAGAGTTTCCATTTTAAAATATATATTTTATTTGTTTGCATTTAGCTAAAAAAATAATTTTATTTATGTCAAGGTATAAATAATAACTTTTTTAAAAATTAATCATTCTTTATAGTTTCACTGTAACCAAATGTAGCTTCATTATAATGTTTTTTTTTTAACTTTAAAATGTTTTTTTCCTCACATATACTTTTATTTAACAGGATAAGAAAATAGTATTTTACTGTCAAAATAGTTTAATGCAAATGAATGTTTATCTATGTAAATGATTAATAATTTGTTCTTTAATCTTATTTCAAAGTAAAGGAAAATAAAAATAAATCAAATGTATACAAAATGATAGATGTTAGATTTATTCTAAAACATTTTTAACTATAATTTTTATGCTTTGATTGAAATTTAAATTGTCAGAAAACAGATTACCTTTTTTTAGCACTTCACTTCTACAAGACGATTATATATAGTTATTATAAAAATCATACTTTTACTTTTAAAATAATAGTTTTATAAAATTACAACTTTTTATTATAGAAATTCTAGAATTCAACTAATTGTAGAATTAAAAATCAGATTAGCCCCTGAATGACACCTGGGTCCCTGTTTTATATCTGATCATCTTTTATCTACCCACAATTCATTTGAAAACAAATAAAAATTATTTTTATTAAATTTTAATATTCTGACAGACCAGTTGTGAAATCAACCTACTGACATAATCAATATAATTTTCCCATACCACGTGACTCCCAGCTGCAAAGTCAAAAATTCATTATTAACAAACACTATGTAATATTTTTTTAATGATAATATTTCATTCTAATAATTCTACTCATTCATTTGTTTTATATTTTAATCAATATTGGAATTAAATCATATTTTTTATTCTTATGTTTACATATCATTCTTGCATGCCCAATACATATTCTCACATATGACTGCACACTAATTGTTTAAAAGTTATTTTTAAAACTACAAAAATAAAATGTTAATGAATTTTTAAACCAAAATATTTTTTATAACTGGAATGCTACACTAACGTACATCTAATAAATATTATTATACCATTTTAAAAAATAATTTACAGATTATTTTTAAATTTATTACTGAATATTATTTAAAACATTTATTTCCATTATCTAATTATTATAATTTAGACATTAAAATGAATTATACAGTAGTTATTTTAAAATACATTTAATATTATTTATTAATTCCCAACTATTTCTGATACTTCTTTTAATTTAAATTATTATCTAGCATCCCTTATCAAACTAACTAGTATATATACTATATAAGATTATCCTATTTTATACATTACTTAATTTTCATTTTTATCACCATTATTTTTTTTTAAAATCAGAAAATTTTTAAAGAAAAGGTTAAGCAAAGATAACCCTGGGCACTCATTGGAACTAAATGAAACTTCAGTTAGGTACAATATATATATATAATTTAAAATCGAATATTAATTTATACTCAAATGACTTAGGGATAGCCTGAGGTTAAGTTTGGTGGCCGTGTGTAAAAATAAAACTGATTTTATTATTTTATTTTTTTATCTGTAATAAATGAAATGTATTTAAACAAGAGGCAGTTAAAAATCTAAATGTATTTAAACAATAAGCCATTAAAAATCTGTGTTTCAGGAGATCTACGCAAGAACTGTATAAAAAACAGAAACTTTTTACAAATCGTTCTTCTTGTCAATAATATAGCAGCTATAACAATAGACAGCAGTTAAACTAAAACTTAAAACTATGAAATAAAGTTTTGTTTTTTTCTTTTATTTAAATCATAAAAATTTTTAAAAGTCAAATGCTGTAACAAAAATTTTGTCACATTCAGAAGAAAGAAAGAGAAATAAGAAGTAAGAATAATTGATAAATTTTGAAATAATTAAAGCATGTTTTGAAAGTTGTTGGAGTTATTTTTAATATTTTAAATATTTTCAAAAAGAATAACAAAAATTAATCTGCTGAAAGATGAAAAAATAAAAAAAAATATTTTTTTTTCTTAATATGTAAAGTGTTTTTGTATTATCCAGTATAAATTTATGATTACAAATAGTTATTGAATTGTTCTTAAATATGTATATGGGATAAATCAAAACATGCTATTGTGCATCATGTTATTTCCTAAAAGCTGCATTAAACCTCTATTTATTTATTTTTCTACTTTATGGTAAAACACACAAGAGGTTACCTTTAGTCCAAAGTAAACAAACATTGGAATATTTAATGGTGAATCAATTAGGGATCAAGGTGTTTACCATACACAATTACAGGAGACACCATTGTATCTATCTATCCTTGCTAAGGAAAAGGATTTATTAAGTGAAACTGCTTTTGGAGAACAACATGCCTAACTATCAACTACTACTTCTATTAGGATGATTTTTATGAACTTTGTTCCAATTACAATTTTTAATCAAAAAATTAATATTGTAAATTTTTGTTTATTTTTTTTTTTCATTCTTGTTATCTATGTTGTATTTTCACACTCTGATGCTGAAGCCTCATTTTTCAGAATTAGTAAAGAAGAAAGGGGGGGGGGATTATTCACTTAGATATTTTTCAATTTTTATTGTAAATAAAATTTAGGTTAACCCACCTGCTTCACATCAGGTTATCTACATAAATAGTAAGGTAAGATTCTCTACATTTATTTTTATAGATTAAATTGCAACACTTGATAGAGAATACATATTATATGTTTTATTTTAATAATATATATATATATATATATATATATATATATATATATATATATTTATATATATATATATATATATATATATATATATATATATATATATATATATATATATATAAATTGGGGGGAGGAACTTAAATTAAATAGATTGTTAAAATCAGTAAATATATAATTTAGCTAGCCAGCATCTCAATTATCTTAAATTTCTAAAGTTTATTTTTCTATATAATTATGATTTGTAAAGAATGAGTGACATAGATGGATTTCTACCATAGGGTATAAGGGTTAGATCTGGAAAACCATTAGTTAAAAAAATGGAAAAGGTTCACATGTGACACATGTATATATTATTATTTTTTATTATTACTACTATTATTATTATACTTTATGTTACTTATCATTGTTAATAAATGTTTAAGAGTTTATATAATTCTGGTCTCTGGTTTTTTGAATTGTCCTGACATTCCACAGTTTATAAACAATTATGCAAGCAAACACATATATTTTCCTTGTCATATAAAAGTTGTAAAGTAAAACAAGTATAATAAATGCTAGTTGTGACCTATATAAAGATGCAGTAGTTGCTGTGTATATCTGTTCATACCTGTTAAAGAAGTTTAAAGCAATATTCTCTCTGGGTTTGAATATAAGGGCATAACAAAATCGGAAAGGGGTGAAAGTCGATGAACTAACCTATATTGCATTTGATATTTTTAAATAGAGATAGAGCTAGTCAATTAAAGTGCATGCAATCTTTGGTTAATCACTTCATCAGGTTTTCATTAGCATTCTACCTGAAGACCCAAATTCAGACTGTAGTTAGATGCAACTTTTTTCTTTCCAAGCTTGTTAGGTCTCTGCAGACTGGGTCTTCAGGGGAAATAAATTAGCCAACATAAAGTCATAGTTTCCAGATTGCTATATCAGCATATTATCACAGCCCACAAGTTATTTTCACATCTATTACATCTGGTGTGTGGGCAAGTGTAAAACCAAGCATAGTCGTCCATACGTTACAATATATATATATATATATATATATATATATATATATATATATATTGTAACCTTCCAGGTTGGCACCAGAAAGAAATGTGGGAAGGTCACATTTGTGCTAACAATGGCTAAAGGTAATTAGTTGAGAAAAATGAATTGTGAAATAATTTAATATTTAAAATTGAGTTTTTAGGAAAACTAAACTTAAATTGTGATGTAATTTGCTAGTTAAAATTAGGATTTTAACAAAATTAAAATTTTAAATGAGTATATTGATTGGTGGAGTTTTGGACTATATGTTTAGTGGTAGATGTTTGTGTATAGTAGAGGATTTACATGTCATAATAGGCAGATGCATATATATATTATTAATTAGAATTTTCTTTTCTATATTTTATTTGTAAATTACTGATTATATATTGTCTTAGAATCTTATGTTTTAAAAATGATAAAGATTATTTGTAATAGTAAATAACATTTCTAAAATTAATAATTAATGTTTAATATTTTTTATTACTATGTTTGTTATATTCAAACATTGTATTGTTAAAATTTTTATAAATAATATTTCTGGCAAGTTTCCAAAGTTGATTGTCATAGAAACACAGAGGGCATGAGGGAAGAGAGACAAAAAAGTTTAAAAACTTAAAGAAAGTTAAAATTTCCAAAGAAGAAAATGTAAAAAAAACTTAAAAGAATCAAAAAAACTATCTAAAAGTATTACAATAAATATAAAAAAAACATCGCAAGGATTCTAATAATATATTTATGGAAAATTTCTATTATACTACAGGAGTAATAAAACCATGAAGAGATAAACCCAGAGGGAAATCAGCTCCAAACTTCTGTTAAACGATGGTTCAAGTTCACTATCTTTAAAAATACCTGGATGTCACATAAGATAAATAATGATTATTTATTTTAAGGTATTTCCAAAAGTAAATAATATTAAAATGACAAAATTATTTAAAGTAAAGCTGGATAATTTTTTTTTGTTAAATGCTAGAACTAAATGCTTAATATTCAATTCTAATCATTTTCTATGAATCTTCTGCAAATTAAAATTTTAAATGAAAAAGTTTATCTACTTAATTTTATATCAAGAAGATAATTTTCTACTGTATAACTTTGCTATTCATGTATATATAGTGAAATAATTTCAATGCATGTAAATGTCATTTTTAACACCGATCACAGAATTCTAGGATAAAAAAAAAATTCTTATCATTCTTAACAAGTTATGCTTAACAATTGGATAGACATTTTTTTTATGTTATAATTTACTTTTATCTTTGAAATTAATATTTATGTTTCTTTCAACATTCACTTTTTAGAAAAAAAAAAAAAAAACTTAACATGTAATAAAGGGATTTTGACAAATATTTTTTTTTATTGATTACAATAGATGTACAACCTTTTTTTTTTTTTCGTTTTTCTTTTAAAAGAACAAAATAATGTAAATTCTTATATATTATAATATTATAATATATTTTGTATGATCTAGAAATTGTACTATAGGTGATTATATATATTCGAGTGTGTGCGTGATGCTGTAAATTATTATTATTATTTTTTTATTTTTTATTTTAATTGTATTTATTATGCTTAATTTCGCTAATGAACTTTATTTAAAAAAATAAAGAATTAAAACCATGTCTGTTATAAGTTGAAGGTAGAAATGGTCAGAGACGAGTAGATTATTTAGATTGGGTTTGGAGATATTAATTAACCCTCACATATATAAGTATAGGGATAAGTGTTTGGTTAGTGTTTTTCCATGCTTGTCTTTAGTTTTGTATAGTTAGTATTAGATTGTATACATTGATTATAACAGATATGTGTTGTATAAATTTTTATCATATGTATAAAAGATGATTGATTTATGGCATCATCCAAGTTCTATAAATAATCTAATAAAATATGTTTCAGAAATACATTATATTTACAATATAATCAAATGCACATATTCAAAAATATATGATTAACATATTAAATAGTAGTCAATTTTGATTTTAACATAGAAGAGATGTAATTGGTTATCAAGGTGTAGAAATAATATTTTTTTTTAGTTATTGTTTATTTTTGATTTTATTTTAATAAATGTTATATTGAATAAATAGGCCATATGAATTGCTTAATTATATATACGTCCGATTCTCCATTTCCACACACAGATCTGGTTAACATAACATAGTTATAGAAGATATAAGTTTGTCAATATAAGTCAAGTTTTATTTAATTTGTCTGGTGGTAATAAATCTCAGTATTACCATGGTAATAATAAATTTTACTTTGCTTAGAATAGGTGATTTGGATAAAAAGATACCCAATCCTCATCATTGTCTATACTGTAATAAATGTAATAATTGTCAATTTTGCAACAGTTTTAGTATTGAATAGATGCTCTGAACATATTTAAATTAACCTTATAGTATTATTGTTTATAGACGTTTTTATCATTCTTGTTGGCCTCATATATAAAGACCATATCCTATAATCTTAACTGAGCTAAGGCATAGAATAATTACTATATAAAACCTTTTATATAAGTTTAAATATAATTTATAATTATAAATTTTATTTTATTTTGCATAGAATTGGTGCCTGGGCAATTATAAATATAATAAAGTAAATAAGTGAAGAAGATGGAGGTTATAAAGGAAGGTTAAAGTGGCTGCCCAATCATGGGGCCTGACAACCGTGGGGCCTGATAATTGTGGGTAAAGTGGTGGCATGCAATATGGATGGCCAGATATAGATGGGTTAAGTGCTCAATATATTTATGGGTTAAATGGTTGCACAATTATTGGTGATCAATTCATCTTTGTTCATATGTGTATTTTGTTCTTTATTGGAGATTATATATTATACATTTTATTATGAATGACACACAATGGGCAGTGTGATTAGTTAATGATAGTGAAGTGGAATAACAGCCAGTATGTTGGATTTAATGATGATTATTGTAGATAGGGGTTAAGTGGATGCCCAACTGGGACCTCGACATTTATAGGTTAAATGCTAGATATATGATTGGGTTAAATGGATGTCCAAACTTGCAATCTTGATTACTTAAGTCTCATATCTTGTAGAGTGTTTATATTTTTGTTGAAATATATTGGCATATATCTGAGATGAGAAGTAATCCATTGCCATTAGAATTATTTTATTCCTGTTTTAAGTATACAGTTATTGCAAAATTGGTTCCAAAATAGAATCAAGTTGACAGTTTTCTTACTCAAGGATTTTTTATATATCAATTATGGAAGATTAATGGAAATGTTTGATAAAATGGAACTAGGGGTAAATGGAGCATTAACTAAGGTTTGAAATAAGAAAATTAGAGTTTGAAATAAGCCCATACCTGAAAGATATGTAATAGATATATGAATGTCAAATGTATAGTTTAAAAAAAAAAAAACATTTTTTTAAGTGAAATAAATAAATAGAGCCATGAGACAGCTTAGTTTTAATTATAAAGCTATAAAAATATAACAACTTATAGTAAATGTTAAAGTTGATAACATATATATATATATATATATATATATATATATATATATATATATATTGCTTATCAATTAAATATAGTACTGATGCTAGATACACATAGAATTATTGATAGTATTAAATTATAAAGTGTTAATCTTGTTCATATTTGGAACACTTCTGTTATAGAAAGTCTATAATTTTGAAGGTTAGATAGCATACTTGATTGTTGGAGTTTTGTTGGTTGTGTTGCAAGTTTTGGTGATGGATGGAGAATTTTTGTTATTGTCTTAAGAATATGGTGTATTTGTGTCACTGTTGACTGATTGTTATCATTTACTGCTCCAACCCAAATTATGACATCAGTTGTTAATTATCATGAAGCAGTTAACAGTAGTCCTGCCATGATTTTGTCTCTAAGACTCCAGAGAGAGCAAGGCAGAGTTCTTTCTAATATATATGTAATATTTGTCTCTAAGACTCCTAAAGATGAGCAAGACAATATTTTGTAAATAGCCCCTAATACTTGGATGTAAGCAGGCATTGTGATAGTGTTTGTAGTAAAATATTATGGGTTGTAGTAGCTTAGAGTGGTTAAAGTGGTATGTTCATCAGAGTGTTCATGGAGCATTGTATGTTTTGAGAGCAGTGATGAAGTTCTTCTAGCCATCTCAAAATTTTGAAATGCTGATAATTATTTTGGCTGTCAGTATCTGTTGGATCTTTATAAGAATGGATGAATATATAACTTGAATATATAGCTCCTTCTTAAAAGGCTATTTTCTATATACTTATGCAAAGATTGGCATTTACCCTATTTAAGTAAAAATTGTATATCAGTTGTCATAGTGAATCCATGTCATCAATAATTTTATTTTGGTTATGAATTTTTTTTGTTATAAATTCTGGTTATAATATTGGAATGTACCCAATACAGCATAAAGATAAATGAATATGTTTAAATTATTTTGGTCTTTTAACAGTTGTTTGAATTGGTGTAGTTTGCAATATAACTATAGTGGTTCATATAAAATTTAATTTATAATTCCAGCTATGTTTAGATTAATGTTATCTAGTTAAAGCTTAATATCTTCTTGCCTATGTGTGTGTGGAAAATCGAACATTATATGGGAAAATAAAATTGTGGAAATTTTATGTCATTTTAGGTAGTGATGGTGAATTTGAATTGTTGATTTGGTGGAGGTTGGAGCTGGTGAACCTTATTTTCTTAAGTAATATTAATAAATTTTAAGAGATTATAAAATGGAAGCGTTTAGTTTATATGATAGTTTGGGTGGATCTCAAGAGACACCATCTCCAGACATGGCTGCATTGTCTCCTGATCTTGAATCAGGAAATGAAGCTATAGATGTGTCCTATGTAGAGTCTAGTAAGATGAGAGATAATATTTGTAAAACCACGGTTGATGATATGCCAATGAGGGCCAAATCGTTTTTTGCAAAATTAGAGTCTAGGTGAGTAGAAGATAAAGAAAAGTCAGAAGAGATGTTTGCAGAACTAAAGTATGGTCAAGTAGAATTAAAATTAGAATTAAGAGAAGAACTAAAGTCAGGACAAACAGAAATTTAAATCAAAACTAAAAGAAATAAAGTTGAATCAAGATAAGTCAGAGGAAAGGATGGCAGAAATAAAATTAAAAGTTTCAGAAATGGTAGAAATAAATGCTAGTATAGTTAGGCAGATGCAAGTTGTGGAGAAGAAAGTAAAAAGTCAGAAATCAGAGATAGCAATAGAAATAAAATTGAGTCAAAAGATATCAGAGGAGAGGATAGTTAAAATAAAGTCAGAAATGTCAGAGATAAAATTAAAAGTGAAATTAGAAACAAAGCTAGAAGCAAGGTTAGAAATACCCAAACTGAAGCTAGAAATGCAAGAGAATATAAAAGATCAGGTAATCAAATCACTATTGTTAGAGGCAAGTGTTAAGAATCCCCTTCAGAAAATTAAAATATCTGATGATGATTCAATAGTGCTGTTTAAGGAAGAAAATCAGCAGACTGTTAAACTAGTTAGTAAAAATATTAGTTTAGCCAAAGAAGAGTTAAAGGCATATAAAAAACTCAGAAAAATAGGGGACCAAGAACTGGAATTAGACAGAAATAAGAATGTGGATATATTTGAAGATATTAAAGAAAGTCTTGATGGGAATAAATGGATTAGTGAATTCATATATGTAGAAATAATTTCTCTAAGCATGAAATGTCTAGAAATGTTGAAAAACAAATTAATGAAATTTATTCATATTTCAGGCAATAAATTACAAAATAAAACTAGAAGTATAGTCTCTGAATGTATTTGTAAGTATTTAAATTGGGACCTGAAGATGAGTTGTTACAGAAAAGTACTGTATGAAGATGTCATATGTATAGTATCTAATAGAGCATATGATAAAGGGTGTTATTTATGTTGGAAAAGTTGATCAAATAAAGATTAAATGTAAAATGAAGATTATGAAGGAATTTGATATGAATTCTCTTAGTAAAATTATTAAGCCAGAGAGAGATTTAGGAAAGGATAAGATCAAACTCAAAGGAGTAAAGGAAGAATTATTGAATATAAATCATCTTAAGAAAGTGAAGAATAAAGTAAGCTATATTAAAAAGATTAGAGATAAATCTAGTAAAGTGAAAATGAAATCTTGTAGGAAAAAACTTGTTAGAAGAAAGGAGATCAAGAATATAAACGTAAGGTTTAAAGTAACCTATAATGCTCGCAGTTTGGTTCCATGTCCTGCAAGACATGATTAATAAAAGTCATACATATTGTTCAATATAGAATTTAGTTTAATTTTTTCTTACTTATTTAATGTTGCTAAAATACCATAGAAACAAGTGTTTGTAAAAGCATTAACTGTTTTTTTATTGTTTTATGTTTATTCGACAAACATAATTTTCTAATTGAGGAATGATCTTAATGTAAAATTTGATGTGCTATTAATATTGATTGTTGTTTATCCAATTCATTTTTCTTTCATAAAGGGGAAGGATTGTAACCTTCCAGGTTGGCACCAGAAAGAAATGTGGGAAGGTCACATTTGTGCTAACAATGGCTAAAGACAATTAGTTGAGAAAAATGAATTGTGATATAATTTAATATTTAAATTTGACTTTTTAGGAAAACTAAACTTAAATTGTGATGTAATTTGCTAGTTAAAATTAGGATTTTAACAAAATTAAAATTTTAAATGGGTATATTGATTAGTGGTGTTTTGGACTATATGTTTAGTGGTAGATGTTTGTGTATAGTAGAGGATTTACATGTCATAATAGGCAGATGCATAAATATATTATTAATTAGAATTTTCTTTTCTATATTTTATTTATAAGTTACTGATTATATATTGTCTTAGAATCTTATGTTTTAAAAATGATAAAGATTATTTGTAATAGTAAATAACATTTCTAAAATTAATAATTAATGTTTATTTTTTATTACTATTTTTGTTATATTCAAACATTGTATTGTTAAAATTTTTATAAATAATATTTCTGGCAAGCTTCCAAAGTTGATTGTCATAGAAACACAGAGGACATGAGGGAAGAGAGAAAAAAAGTTTAAAAACTTAAAGAAAGTAAAAATTTCCAAGGGAGAAAATGTAAAAAAACTTAAAAAAATAAAAAAAACTCTCTAAAAGTATTACAACAAATATAAAAAAAAAACATTGTAAGGATTCTAATAATATATTTATGGAAAATTTCTATTATACTACTGGAGTAATAAAACCATGAAGAAATAAAGCCAGAGGGAAATCAGCTCCAAACTTCTGTTAAATGATGGTTCAAGTTCACTACCTTTAAAAATACCTGAATGTCACATAAGATAAGTAATGATTATTTATTTTAAGGTATTGCCAAAAGTAAATAATATTAAAATGACAAAATCATTTAAAGTAAAGCTGGATACATTTTTTTTGTTAAACGGTAGAACCAAATGCTTAATATTTAATTCTAATCATTTTCTATCACTCTTCTGCAAATTAAAATTTAAAATGAAAAAGTTTATCTACTTAATTTTATATCAAGAAGATAATTTTCTACTGTATAACTTAGCTATTCACGTATATATAGTGAAATAATTTCAATGCATGCAAATGTCATTTTTAATGCCCGTCATGGAATTCTAGGATAAAAAAAAACTCTTATCATTCTTAACAAGTTATGCTTAACAATCGGATAGACATTTTTTTTATGTTATAATTTACTATTATTATTGAAATTAATATGTATGTTTCTTTCAACTTTCAATTTTTTTTTTAAATTAACATGTAATAATGGGATATTGACAAATATTTTTTTTTATTGATTACAATAGATGTACAACCTATTTTTTTTCCGTTTTATCTTTTAAAAAAACAAAATAATGTAAATTCTTATATATTATAATATGATAATATATTTTGTATGATCTAGAAATTATACTATAGGTGATTATATATATTCGAGTGTGTGCGTGATGCTATAAATTATTATTATTTTTTTATATTTTTTTTTAATTGTATTTATTATGCTTAATTTCGCTAATGATCTTTATTTAAAAAAATAAAGAATTAAAACCATGTCTGTTATAAGTTGAAGGTAGAAATGGTCAGAGATGAGTAGATTATTTAGATTGGGTTTGGAGATATTAATTAACTCTCACGTATATAAGTATAAGGATAAGTGTTTGGTTAGTGTTTTTCCATGCTTGTCTTTAGTTTTGTATAGTTAGTGTTATTTTGTATACATGGATTATAACAGATATGTGTTGTATAAATTTTTATCATATGATTGATTTATGGCATCATCCAAGTTCTATAAATAATCTAATAAAATATGTTTCAGCAATACATTATATTTACAATATAATCAAACGCACATATTCGAAATTATAAAATTAACATATTAAATGGTAGTCAATTTTGACTTTAACATAGAAGAGATGTAATTGGTTATCAAGGTGTATAAATAATATTTTTTTTAGTTATTGTTTATTTTTGATTTTATTTTAATAAATCTTATATTGAATAAATAGCCCATATGAATTGCTTGATTATATATACATTCAATTCTCCATTTCCACACACACACACATCTAGTTAACATAACATAGTTATAGAAGATAAAAGTTTGTCAATATAAGTCAAGTTTTATTTCATTTGTCTGGTGGTAATAAATCTTAGTATTACCATGCTAATAATATATTTTACTTTGTTTGAATAGGTGGTGATTTGGATGAAAAGATACCCAATCCTCATCATTGTCTATACTGTAATAAATGTAATAATTGTCAATTTTGCAACAGTTTTTGTATTGAATAGTTGCTCTGAACATATTTAAATTAACCTTATAGTATTATTGTTTATAGACGTTTTTATCATCCTTGTTGACCTCATATATAAAGACCATATCCTATAATCTCAACTGAGCTAAGCCATATAATAATTACTATATAAAACCTTTTAAATAAGTTTAAATATAATTTATAATTATAAATTTTATTCTGTTTTGCTTAGAATTGGCGCCTGGGCAATTATAAATATAATAAAGTAACTAAGTGAAGAAGATGGAGGTTATAAAGGAAGGTTAATATATATATATATATATATATATATATATATATATATATATATATATATATATATATATATATATATATATATATATATATATATATATATATTATTATTATTATTATTATTATTATTATTATTATTATTATTATTATTATTATTATTATTATTATTTTTAACCTAGTTTACTTCGAAATTAAATGTAAATCATTAATACATTTCCTAATTTGAAATATAGGTTTGCAATCTATATTTATATAAATAGAAAAAAAAATGTTTAACTTATTTTTATATATTTATTCTTACCTTGGAGTAGCCTAGTTTAAATATCTTATAAGATATACTTTTAAATATATTGAACAGAAATATGTCATCCCCTGACATTGTATACAATATGAATAAAACATATAAAAATAACATTATATAAATTGATTTTAATTTATAAAAAAATAATAATTTACTTTAAAATGTTTTATATGTATACTTGTGTAAAAAAAAGATGTATGAATTTTTTTAATTAAATAAATATTCATTTATATTCAAATTTAACTATGATGAAATAATAATATACTGGCGCTTTGCATTATTATTTTATTTTTATGAAGTTTATCTTTATTTTAGAAAAAAAAAAACATTTTCGAAAGAAAAAACTAAATTGTATTATATAAATAGAGTAGGGATGAAATGTTATCATGAATGTGTTACTTTAAATGCAGTATTTTATGTTTCAGATAATGGGAGTTTATTATTAAAATATTTTAAACATATTTTTGAAGGCTTAAATAATTATTATTTAATTTTGATATAGAAAATATATTCTTAAGATATCTGGAAAACGTTTAAAACATAAAAATATGCACCAAGTGTTGCTTTGAAATTTTGTTTTAAAATTTTCATGATTTGTTTACTTTGTGCATGGCAAATCTTATACAATCAAATAATATACTTCAAATGATAAAATATTATATATTTAGGTTGGCTTTCTTAGAAATTGTCATGCTCTTTTTCATTTTCTCATTACATACTTTATCTCATAAACAAAATGATGCTTAATTAGGTAAAATGAGTTGAGTGGGGTCAGCAGATCTCCCAAACTATTTTTTCATTAATATGAAACAACAAAAAAAAAATTAACTTTAGATTATTTATTTGCTCTAGGTATAAGAGAATTTCTTGGATAGTACTAATTTTATCAAGATGAAATTTAATACATTGTGACCAAAAAAAAACATATTTATATCTGCAGATATCCAACTTTTGAAATTTATGTTTAATTCCTTTTTCTTGACATTCATGAATAATTTCTCTAATGTTTGGGCATGTTTATCTAAAGAATATGAGGTTATCAATATAGTTTCAATTCATTTTATTCCAGTGAATAGGATTTGATCAAGACTTCTTCTTAACCAGCATCATTATTTATTAGAGCAAATGGTGTCTGGCTGAACTGATATGAGTGATCAATTTCCAATAGCTCAAATGTATAACAATGACAGAGAATTTTTTTACCAGCACAAAGGAAAATAATTATTAAATTGATATATCACTGGGAAAGCTATAAAATAATTCTCTGGAATCTTTCCATTCACTAGGATCTTACATGGGCCATTCAATGCATTAGTAACAGCTATACGGATTAAGGCATACTCATACAGATATTACACACTTATATATCATTAAAATTACCATTTAATAATTTAAATAAAGTTATTATAAAATTATTCTGTGAGGATAATATTAATTTAAATACCCATTGTTTTGTTTTTTGATGAATAATTCTAAAAAATCATTTTTTTAGAATATTAAAATGATTTACAGTCTTCTATTTTTTCTAATGATAACTTGTCTTATATATATATATATATATATATATATATATATATATATATATATATATATATATATATAGATAGATAGATAGATAGATAGATAGATAGATAGATAGATAGATAGATAGATAGTACTATCAGTTTATATATCTTTGTCATTTTAAGAAAAAGATCATAATAAACTGTCAAAAAGAATATATCTTTTAAAATATTTACTGCAACTCTTTTAAAAAATATACTTTTTTCAAATATATTAAAAGTTAAAGTTTTTACCATATAGCTTTTACTTTTCAGATATGGTTATTTTTTCTTACAATATAATGCATTGAAAATAAATTTGTGAAGAATTATTTTGTCCAATTTTTTTGTCAGTGTCCAAAATATTAAAATAAATAATGATATATTTTTTCCAATAATATTTTTAAAATTATATTTCCATTTGGTATCTGTACCTCTATCCTTACTTTCCTTGAATATATACTTATTTCAGATATTAATTCCAGAGCTACTGTGAGGCTGGCTCAAGCTTTAATAGAACAATTGACAGTAAATTTGTTATTTTAACAACACATGATTTTTAATTTAATAAATCTATAGTCTTTCCAATACTCTCTTTTAAAACAATAATTTCAAGTAATAAACTAGGCAATACTTTGATATTTTAAAAAAATCAATTATTAAGAGAGTTCTTTATGTATTAAGCACCTATTTAAGTTAAGAAAGCACACAATTGAGATATTAAAAGCATCCAGAAACATGAGAGCAACCACTTTTATATTAAATTAAACTAGTGGTTTGATTGGCTACTAAATCTTTAACTGGTATTATAATTTTTATATTAGTCAAGATGGCACAATTAAAAATTAAAAATAAAAAGCATGATTCATTAACAAAATATTAATGAAGTAAAGTAAAAAAAGTTTGACTTGTATCATTTTTTTTCAAATATTTGAAATTTTTTATTAGTCATACTTTATTTTCTTATTTTTTAGTGCAAATTTTAAAGTAATTTTTCTTTGTTGCTTTGCTTTTATACAATTTCTGAAAATTACTGGAACATATCCCCCATTTATCAAAGAAAGTTAAGGTTATTTTTGTGCATTTTTTAATGTGCATTTTTTTCAGAACCTATTTACCACATAAAATAAGACCCAGGTGTACATATGACTTATAAATGTGAGTGTGATGGATGAATAGATCAGGATGATGATGATGGACATAGAAATATTTTAATTCATTAAAATTTTAATTGTGGCTTTGATGGTAAAAGGATAAGAGTGTGCTGAGAGATATAAATTATGATGGAGAAATGAGCTTAAATTTTCCTCCTCTCCAACTAATGTAAAATTTTATGAGATTATTAATATTATTTGTAATCGCACTCTGTGTTTTTATTTGCAAAATAATTATTTATTAACCCATTCATTAGATATTATTATTAATTATTAAATAGATTATTAATAAATAATGATTGGCATAAGAAAGTTTCATTAAGGTTGTAATTTGACACACTGGCAATTATTGTTATTATTATACTATGTGACCCATCATCGTCGATCCTGAAAGTGGCCACTCCAAACATGTTTGCATTTTCTTTATTAGTAGTGAATGGTTTACTTTATATAGGTCATTAAATATATATATATATATATATATATATGTGTGTGTCTGTGTATCTCATTCCCATATATATATATATATATATATATATATATATATATGGGAATGAGATATATATATATATATATATATATATATATATATATATATTTAAATTAAAAAAAATTGAATATATAAATTTATGTGTGTGAATGTTGTATATAGTTAATAAACAATAGTTATTAATAGGCAGTAATGAAGAGAGAAGGTTACAAGAAATAATATCCAATATATTGATCTATTATTATTAAACAAAGCATTCAGTTGTTTACCTTTATTTTCTTTAAAATAAAACAAACTGGTCAGGATGGTTTAAAAGATCAATAGATTAATAGCTGAAATCCACAAATGTAAAAGAAAAGTATGGCTGTGCAAACATCTCTGTTGACCATAGATTGTAAACACTGTTGTCTTTATGTTATCTGGATTTTAGATTGTCCAAAGGGGGGAAATGCTTTGACAGAGTAGATAAGATAATTATTAATTACTTTAGACCATCACTTCATGAGGCTCTGGCTGTTATCTCAAAATGACAGTCATTTTTGTAGGAGGAGATTTTTAATCAGAAATATGAGATAAAAAGAGAGGCACAATATCCATAGAGGCAGTTACCAACAGTTGTTCTTTTGTTTCTTTTGAGCTCTGGATGAGCTGTTGATTTTTTTTTTCAAAAGTTAAAGGTGAAAATGTGAGACTTTTGCTTTAAAACAGCATAAAAGAAAATGTGTGGCTATCTAAATAATCTCACAGCTAAGGTAATCTAGAGGGATGGATCAAAATTGAATATCTTAAAAGTTGGTGAAAATAATATAAAATGATATTTATATAGTTTTGCTATTTATAAGACAATGAAGATACAGTGGTAATCTTGCTGTTTGTTCTCTGAGATCTCACATCATGGGTTAATTCACTAATCTATCTGTGGACTCTTATACAAGTCTTTAATATCCAAAGAATTACCAACCACATATGCCATCTGAGAGGCTTTTTTGTTTTCTGGCCTATTAAAAGAACATCATCTTTGAAGGAAAGAAGAAGAGGAAGGAAGAAAAGAAAGAAGAAGATGTATAAAAGTTATACAACCAACCTCAACTATTCTACCAATCAGTTTTTAAAAGTTTTCTTCATATTTGTCAAAAGTGCCTGCAATAACTTTTAAATGGTAGGAACAAGCCAAACCAACAAGTCAAAGCTATAAATAAGAGATAGGTCTGATATTTGAACCTGAGACATTAATAAGAACTGAAAATGAATCGTGTAACTTTAAAAAATGGATTGGGTAACTTTAAAGTTTGATTAACAATTTTTTTTAATTTACTTATTAAAAGTAAACTTTGACGCTCTTTCTATAGCCAAGCATTTTTTAAACTTTTGATACATAAACATTACAGGTTTGTTTATTGATGGTATTATTATCAAGACTGCATAACATTACACACAGACAGTTTAAAATTCATTAAACTTAGTTTTTCATTATCTTTTGATATATATATATATATATATATATAATATAATTACATTTACTATATATATATATATATATATATAGTAAATGTAATTTTATTATTGTTGTTTATTTATGTGATAATTGAGAAACCTATCAATATATGCTTTATAGTGTTTTTTTTTTTATTTGTCTCTTTGCATATTATTTTTGATATAATTTATTTTTGCTCAATGTTTCAATAATATTTTATATATGTAATTTATGTATCAATGCATAATATAAAGTGACACATTTTAATATAATATGTATGGACATATCACAGGGTGTGTGTGTGAGTGACTGCTTATACCAACCAGTCAAAATAGGTTAGACAGTTATTTTAAGGTAGCAAATTAAAGAGCAGCATTTCACACATGTATAAAAGTAAAAAAAAAAAAAAACACACACATTGCATAAATGAAATTTACCTTAGTTACATATATAATAAGTAGGGAAGATATTGAATAAGAATTCAATATAATATTTTTATGTCATTTTAAGCAAGCTTATTTTAAAATAGATAGGAACATGAACACAGACACATATATAGGTTTATTTGGTTATGCATATGTAAATTGTGTCTTAGTTATGTATTTATTTAACATAATAATTGCTGTCAATTGTATAATTAACAAATTGATATATTAAAATAAGGAGTGTGGATAAATATAATTATACCATATTTGTTGTCCGAGATATTATTATTAGTATTGTTATTTTTTTAAATCTTGTTTTGATTATAATTAATTATCATCACTCATAAATGTTAAGTAAATGTTAAGCATTGGATAGTAATTTACATATAATGATGTTTAATATCATGTTTGACGTATAACCATATTTTGAGTAATTATAGGTTAATAGTAAAAAGCTAAAATTGTATGTTGTGTCCATGACTTTTGACCATCCTCGTCAATGGTGGATATTATAATACTGGTTAAATCACCGTTTAAGCATAATATTGTTCAAGTAAATAATTATAGATTTATCAGAATCTAAATTTTATCACATAAGATTAGTTATGACCACCATCATTGCTAAATGAATGATAATAATTAAATCCCAGTGTAAACATAATATGATTTTGAGAAGGGACTTCTATGCTTATAAAAGATAAATTTGTTGTTATGAGTTTATTACAAAAGGTGTGGGTGGAGTCATCATCATCTTTATATTATTATTAATAATTAAATTAAATAACTAGGTTTAATGGCCATATATGTAAGTAATAGAGCATACATGCATCTGTACATCAATATACTTAAACTGAGCTGGTAATAGCTGTAAGAGTGTTGGATATATAATTTTTTATTGAATTGGGATCTCATAATTTTATTGACATAGGTAAAATATAAGAATGTCATTTTTTTTATTCATCCAAGGGCATGTGTAATAAATAATGTATTGAATGGGTTTGAACCTGGTACACTATGGACATATTATATTTATCTATGTTTAAAACAATCTAGTGGTGCCCGGGAAAAACACATGTACTTAATTAAACTGAATAAAAGTGATCAAGTCTATTTTCCAATTTGATAATATTAACTTTCTCTGATATTTTTTAAGTTGTTATAAATAGTGCCAGTGTGTGTGACAATGAATGGTCGTATATATGTGGAAAAAGGAACGGGAAGGATTCTTTCTTGAAAGAACCTATTATTGGAGATAATAGTAATGCACTCCATGGATTTCACTGTAATTTTGTTCAGTTGCTATTGCTAATATTGGTTTATCTGATGACAATGGCTAGTGTATTTTGTTGGTTGCATTAACTTCCCAATATTGAAAATATTTTAAATCTTAAATGATGACAGTAATTAATTTTCATTTTTTTATTTTGTATGTTTAGAAATGAAATAATTTATTTATCTCATTATTGGCATGACTAAATTAATGTTTATGATAGTTGCAAATGGGCTATGGTATTATATTTATGTTAGTTACAAATTTGCTGTCATATTTTATATACTTCTTTATAATTACAAAGTGGATATCCAAAGAGGGTTAGAGATAGCCCATATATCTGAGATGAGAAGAAATCAGAATGGCCAAAACTTAGAGCATCTTTGGGGCTTGCTAAAGTCTCACAACAGAAAACAATGAGGAACTCACAGGAAATATTTACCAAATTACATGGCCAAATTTATTTGGTGGTGTCTCCACAAAGATGAAGATGTTTTCCTGGCCATACTTACAAAGATGTCTTTATCATCAACACAGCATGTCAACACACAGCAAAAATCTTGAATTATTTAATTTGTTCCTATTATTTGAGATATAGTTTATTTTAAAATCTTTTACCTTTGTAAATAGAATAACAAAATTTATTTTTACAATTGTTTTAAGTTTTGACTGAAACTAAAAGTTTGAAAAGTTATTTATCAGAAATTTAATATTTGATGTTATTATATTAAAAATGAGTTTTAAAGTTAGTGTGTGTTATTTTTAAACCTTTCTAAAGTTGTTGTTTATCTTTATAGCAAAAAAAAAAATCGTCAAAACTTTTATTTTTCATCAATGTTAATTTTTAAAGAAATTGGCAAGTAAAAAAAAAGCCCTCTAAGATTTAACTTTGTTTAAAAAAAAAAACTTTATCAATGTGTTCTTCTTAATTGTTTATCAATTTGTTTCTTATTTTAAACAAATTTTGGTGCTTATACTATAGATAAAGATGCTGTTGGATGGCGCCATTTTCACACTAAAACTATAAAATATGAACATTCATGGGCCGTTGATTTTAATAATTTTTCTGTGCTTTTTTGTAATGCGAAAATAAAAACAAAACAAAATTGTCTTCTTTAAATATTATTTTTTATTAATGTATACAATTTAAATGATAATAATAAATGTAAAATAAAATCAACAAATTACAATTTGATTCGTGTTTTTTATATCGTATACTTTTTAAATTGTGTTACGGCTTTTTTTTATCAATTTTCTATCAGATATTTTTTTACTTGTGTTATGGCTTTTTTTTTTATCAATTTTCTATCGGATATTTTTTTACTTGTGTTACGACTTTTTTGGTTGTTGTTTAACTAAAAAATAATAATCGTAATAAAAGTAAAAGTTGTTACGGTTAGATTTAGGGTTAGTTTTAGAGTTAGTTTTAGGTTTAGTTTTAGGGTTAGTTTAGGGTTAGGTTTAGGATTAGTTTTAGGAAAAGGGTTAGTTTTAGGGTTAGTGTTCTGTTTGTTTATAATGCTAAAATAAAAAAATTCAAAATTGTAACCATACTTGGACAGAAGAAAGAAACTCAAACTTTTTTAAACAATGACAAACACATACAAATGTCTTGTTTTAGGTTTAGTTTTAGGGTTAGGTTTAGGATTAGTTTTAGGAAAAGGGTTAGTTTTAGGGTTAGTGTTAGTGTTCTGTTTGTTTATAATGCTAAAATAAAAAAATTCAAAATTGTAACCATACTTGGACAGAAGAAAGAAACTCAAACTTTTTTAAACAATGACAAACACATACAAATGTCTTGTTTTAGGTTTAGTTTTAGGGTTAGGTTTAGGATTAGTTTTAGGAAAAGGGTTAGTTTTAGGGTTAGTGTTCTGTTTGTTTATAATGCTAAAATAAAAAAATTCAAAATTGTAACCATACTTGGACAGAAGAAAGAAACTCAAACTTTTTTAAACAATGACAAACACATACAAATGTCTTCTTTACTTATTAAACATGTTTATAATATTTGCTTTTTATTAAATTTACAAAAAAAACTGTATATTTGGACTTTTCTTACTGGATATTTTTTTCGTACCGCTCCTTTTTACTTCAAAAATATACAGATGGCAAGAATCTTCTTTGTCTCGTGGAATGTTACTAACAGTACGTTACTTGACACATTACCTAATTACAACTCAATAAAATCATAGATATTTAACATTTTTGCAAATAAAAGTTCAATACAGTACATTGTAAAAAGTCTTATAATTATTGTTTTAAAAAATCTGAAGGATTTCAATAGTTTAAAATAATAAAAAAATCCAATGAAAACAACATTTCAATACAATTCAAATACAAACTCTCTCATCAAGCCGTAATTATTTTATAAATTGTGCAAATTTGGAAAATGTATTTGCTGCTATGCAACATACATGCTGTACTGCAATGTGACATAGTGGCCTGCATTCTGTAGCACAAGAAAAAAGTTGTATTATAGAAAACACCGGTCCGAATGTGTCGGCCGTGGAAACAGCATTTTTATGTGTTTTGGCACAAAAAGCGTGCCATAGAGTGGTGCCTTTAGCTATAAGATGAGTACCCAAACTTTTTATTAGGCTAAACAAAAATTACATTTTATAAAAGGACAATATTTATAAAAAAAGAGGTTATACAATTGTTTTTTAAAAGAGACTACTTGTTGTGATAGTTTTTGTTATGTTAAGTTTTTAGGAAACTGGAGTAACTTCTAAGTCTCCTCAATTATAAATTTTGAAAATAGGAATTGATATCTGGATTTTACTTTTTGCATAGATTACAAGAAACATGAGTTTTCATCTGGTTGAAGCTGGGTATATAGTAACTAACAACTCACATACCAGATTGAATAAGTGTGATAAAAATTGAAACTCTTATTATAGGAATTTTTTTTAATACATTATATTTGAGATTTTATTCTTGTAATATGGGTGGGAGGAGGTGAAGCTTAATAAGTTTTATTTTTGTTAATGTTAAGTTTATTAAAAAAAATGTTAATCCAAAAAAAAAAAAGCCAACAAAGTTTAAAATTTGTTTTCATTATTTGTGCAATCTCTCCCCTCCCTTGAAAGAAACATAATAACTTTGAACTTGTTGATAATTGTTTTATAAAAAAAAAAAGCCAACCGAATAAAACTTTGTTTGTGTTATTTATTTATGTATCCAAAAAAAAGTCACATTCCAAAAAAAAAAGGTCTACTAGGTTTAAAGTTAATTTGTGTGATTTATTTGTTACATTTTCATTTACCGTTGTAAAATTCCCTCCACTCCAAAACCCAACGACATCGATTTCTGCTAAATACACTAATGATTATTACTAAACATACTTGAAACTAGAGATTATCTCTAGCACAGATATATACCCTTTAAACCTCAATTAAATATTAATATATATGATTTTTGGAATTTACCACACACAGAATTAGTCACCTTTCTCTATCCCGTATGTAATATCTTTATAGATATAATAAACACCTCCAAACTTCCCCATACTTTTTGATTTATTTGTGTAACCCAAAAAGAAAAAGCTTACTAACTTTGAACTTGTTGATAACTGTTTTTTTAAAAAAGTGGTAATCCAAAAAAACTTTGTTTGTGTTAATTTTTGATGTCACCAAAAAAAATCTTAAAAACTTTGAACTTGTTGATAATTACCATTTTTTTTTTTTTTAAAGAAAAAAGGCAATCAAATAAAACTTTGTTTGTATTATTTATTTGTGTATCCAAAAAGATATTTAAAAAACCCTACTAGGCTTAAAGTTCATTTGTGTGATTTTTTTGTTACATTTTCATTTACCGTTGTCAAACTCCCTCCACTCCAAACCCCGACACCATTGATTTCTTCTAAATACACTGATGATTATTATTAAACATACACGAAACTAGAGATTATCTCTAGCATGGATATATACAATTTAAACCTCAATTAAATTTTAATATATCTTATTTTTGAAATTTACCATGCACAGAAGTAGTCACCTTTCTCTATCCCATATGTAATATCTTTATAGATATAATAAACACCTCCTAACTTCCCCATACTTTTTGATTTACTTGTGTAACCCCAAAAAAAAAAGGATTAATAACTTTGAGCTTGTTGATAACTGTTTTTAAAAAGAGTGGTAATCCAAAAAAATTTTTTATAAATTTTTGATGTCACCAAAAAAAAAAAAGCTTTAACTTTTGCGTTTGTTTATATTTCTTTAATTGTGTACAAAACACTGTAACTTCATCATTTTGTTGAAATTACTTTTTAAAAAAAGCCGAAAGCCAAAGCACAAATTTAACAATATACCATAGAATTTTTACAATATGTTGATATTATTTTATATTTATTTATTACTTGTTGATGTTAATAAAAATAAATGTTTACAAAAAAATTATTTGTGTTTTTTATTTATTTTGAAAAAAAAAAAGGAAAAAAGTCAAAAACAAGCAATTCAAAATTCAAAAACCTGCAATTCAAATTGAAAAAGAAAGGCCTGGGGACTTCCAGTTTAATGGCGGCCTCTGAATGCAGATCTTCTGCATCATCTCTCATCTGATGTGAATATATTTGCACTAAAAAGGGAAAAATTCAAGAGAAAATTACAAAACTATATCTGTGAGTACAATCTTTATTATTCTATGCAATTATTTAGTGCGATTTACTACTTTAAAGTAGTTTTAAAACATTAAATTAAATAACGTTTATTAATTACTGTTAACCGCTAAAATGGACTCTTTAATAAAGCCTATACTAAGGCCTAAATGCTCTAATGGGAGGAAAAATATATATACTAAACTTAAAACCTCTGATGAGTCCCAAAGTTTGGATTACAACAATAAACCCTCCAAAGAACCTAAGAATAAATCTACAACAGTAGAAAGCATTTCAAATAATCAAAATCAATTTCTTTCTTCTTTGACTAGTAACAACCCGATAATAAAATCTATGCTAAAATTGAAACACTGTCATGTGAAAGGGGAAAATAATTCGAAATTATCTAGTGATTTCCAAATAGTAAATGCAAAGATTGCAACCTGATATGAACCTAAAAATAGCGGTGAAAATGTTCGAAATGATCATACCGTTAAAAAAAGTATAATTCCTCTCATAAACTCACGAAACAACGGGAAAACTTTGCAACAGGGGAAAAATGATGATTCCCCAATTACAGCCTCAAACAAAAAAATGAATCACTTAGAGAATACCAAAGCTTTACAAACACCATCAAAAACTAATCTATCTACACTAAATAATCCAGAACTGGGAAAACAGATTAACAACAATAATTTATATAATAACACAAATCTAAATCTCATAAAATCTCCAAAACATTTAAAGGAAAATAAAAATTCCAAAACTACAATAATTAAACCAAATCAGAAATTGACCATAAACCATAATGATATGCACTCTCCAATTCCAAAACAATCTTCACTAAGTCACCCAGAGTTTGACAAATTCAATATCACAGGCCCTGAATACAGGGATTCAAACCAACTACCTCACAACTCTGAGCATAATAAAACCACAAGCCCGATGATGAATGAAATGACATATGCAAACAAGGTCAGAGCTAACATAATGATAAATACACATCATCAAACATCACAACCTGATAAATACATGGAAGCAATTCGACTTTTACAAGAAATAGAAACAGAACAGTCTACATCAAACTACTCTAATCCTCAAACAACATCTACAGATAATCCTACTTGTGATATTCAGAACCATGAATTAATAAATGAACAGTTTAACCAAACCATCCCATTGCCACTCCACAAATCTCTACTAAACTATTATAATGAGTGTTCTCTCATACTTTCCACTACAGATAACTGTTTAAATCTATACACATTCCCTACATCATCACTATATGAACAATGTAAAGCACATGGCTGGTGGAAATCGATCAATAAGATCCTCTTTCATCCAAATGAAATATATCTTATCATCCAGTTCACAAACCAACAAGTTAAAGCTGCCTTTAGAAATAGTCATAAACTCCTAAACAATAAATTTCTTGTCTACATTGACCTCACCCACCCAGTTGTTTTAACAGGGCGAATTCAAAAATGTACCATGGACTTTGAAAAGGCAGACCTTCAGCGCCACTTCAAAGACTATGGTACCATTACCAAATTTCAATACCTAGTAGCAGACAACGATGATCCCACAGTATACATCAACACTGCACAATTTCAGCTAGTTCTTAAAAAAGGAATTCCATCTCCATCAGTCCCATCTCTAATTCAACATGGCGAATCTCCACTCAACATCATCTTTCGTGAACTTCCACCCTAATGCTTCCATTGCAGGCAGAGAGGCCATCTAAAAAAAGATTGTCAGGAGAGAAAATGCATAATTTGTGGAGAGATTTGGTACAAATTCCACAAATATGATAGCGATCAAGAAAATCAACATCTAACAAATACATACCCAAGTCTCAAGCAACAATATATCACTAGCAATACCACAGATCACACTACATCATCATCAAAAATTCCTAATGATAAAACTTCCTTGGAAACAGAACAATTTCAACTCACTCCTGAACAGCTGCATACCAATGACAATTGCGTATCATCATCAGATACAGCAACAATCAGCCAAACAGACATGGACACAGATGCTGAACAAAGCGACACTACAATGGCCAGCA
Organism: Epiperipatus broadwayi; assembly: GCA_028023455.1. Classification (NCBI taxonomy): domain Eukaryota; kingdom Metazoa; phylum Onychophora; class Udeonychophora; order Euonychophora; family Peripatidae; genus Epiperipatus; species Epiperipatus broadwayi. Next base: position 38,552 of record JAQFVV010007596.1, on the reverse strand, counting down.
ACAGAATTCCACGTAAAAGAAAACATAAAAAAAAACAATAGCTCTAAACAATCACAAGAAAGTAGCAATAGCAATGAATGTGACAATCTTCGAGATGCAACAAAGACTAATATTCCCCCACCAAATAGACCTTGTGAAAAAAAACGAAGAGACCGTTCTCCAAAAGTCACAAGTTCATATAACCTCACAAATGAAACAAAAACAATAGTCCAAGATAACAACATACAACTGATTGACCCTTCGTCTCAAAATAAAGTGGCCTCATGTCAACATGAAAATGATAATGAACGCTTACTGATAGACTTATCTCCATCATTGTGGCCTATTCCTGAACCTATTCCACCAGACCTCAACTTATCTAAGAACCTAATACAATCTGAACCTTATCATCACCCCACCAATTTGATGCTGGAACAGAATATTATGGTCTTAGAAACTGGATCACATTCCAATCAGGCAAACTCTCCCACACGAGAGAGCGGTTTCACTATCAATGATGACTTTCAACATAACATCGATTAACATCAGAGGCATGAACTCCCTTGGCAGAATCCAAGCATTGTCATTCTGGCTTAAGCATAATACACCTGATGTTCTTTGCCTCAATGAAACAAAACTTCACACACTATCTGACCAAAACATCATACAGAGAATACAAAAATTTGGATACTTCTATTATTCCTTCTCCTCCTCTGCATCTGGTGAAGTAGCAATTCTTTTTAATAAAAAAATCTAAAATAACCTTTTTCAAAATAATTCATATAGACTCTAACTGCCTCATAGCCATTATACAGGTAAATGGATGGACACTTAACATAATAAATGTTTACATGACCAAAGCATCAGATATAATCTATAGAATCATCCACACTATCAATGTGGTCTTAAGAACTAACCCTTTTCCTGCATTGATGTTGGGTGACTTTAATCATACATATGATTCTTTTGAAAGGAGTCACTTAAAATCACTGAGCAACACCTTTACAAGTGGAAGACAGCTTTTTGATGTGTCTGCCTTCTCATTCTATTCATCACGGTTTAAGTCCCTCATTGATCTTTTATACTTCTCTTCTTCACTTGCTCCCTTCATTGAAGCTAACCTGTGGCCTGTTGTCTTTATGGACCACATGGCACTAGAGGTCCTTATCAGAATTGTAGATAACACACATTCATATGGCAACATTCCACGAACAATGAGGATCCTCACAAAGGAATCTGCCACTATACAACTCATCTCTGAGATTTACATATCATTCAACTCTGCTAATATAAACACACTTTCACCATGTGATAAATGGAATAACTTCATAAATATTCTACAATCACATATTCATAAATGCACTCAACATAATAAAGATCCCCTCAAATTACTAAGTCAATTGGACAATATAGCCGACACACTTAAACATTTGCCCATACAAAGGCAAAATATCCAAGAAATTACTCGCCTTAAACTACAATACAAAGCTACCCAACAATTCCTGGCTGAATACCTATCAATTAAACGAGCACGCAGTTACTTAGCATATCAACACTACTGGACTCAAGGTTACATCAGATGGGCCCTAGGATCCAACCAACAAAACAAGGCACCCTCATCAATCAAGATACACAGTAAACAATATATCGGCCTCTCCATGCTTTCCAAAATAAGAGACTTTTACAAAAGAAAATTACAACCTATTGGTGTCACTAACATCCGTAGAGTTTTTGTTACTAACAACCCTATGGAACATAACATCACAGATGGTGATATTCTTGACAAACTGCAATCACTCCCAGAAAGTGTCCATCCTGGCATGCATGGAATTCCCAGATTTTTACTTCTACACCTAAGAGCTTTTACTATCCCGGTAATCCACGGAATGATAGACCTCATCGCCACTGGAAGTCATCACCTAATAAACCTATGTCCCATCTCCATGGTACCCTTTTTAAAGAAGCGAGATGCACAACCAGATCTCAATAACCTGCATCCTATCTCGATGATTCCTCTATTGACAAAGATCATCGAGAGCATCATTAAAGACAAGATTCAATATAACATAATTAAACAACTTTCGCGCTATCAATTTGCAAAAAAAGGCACTTCAACATCTGATGCTGTCAGCTGCTTCAGACTTCTGGTCGATCATGTACGGAGACAAAGAAAGTCCCAGCCCATTGCAGTCCAACTTGATATAGCTGGGGCATTCGACTCCGTGAGAATTGATGTTCTTCTCAGTGTTCTGGAACAGCTAAATGTACCACCCGTATACATTCAAATGATTGAGAACCTTCTTTACAATTGGGAAGTGTTCTTATCCCTAGATGGTCACATTGCCCTGGGTTTTATGCCCTACATCTCCATCCCTCAAGGTTCTCCCCTGAGTGCACTTCTCTTTGCTGCCTATATCAATCCAATGCTGTTGAACTTCGAGGCCACGTTTTCTGGTATCGCTGTTCCGCTACTTAATGAGAACATCAATCACATCTCCTATATGGATGATGTAGTTGTGTTTCTTTCATCCCATGATGAACTGTGTAAGCTAAAACAACTTCTTGATCACCATGCCAAATTATCTGGTTTCCTTGTCAACCCAAAAAATCAGCTATTTGGTCAATTCTTACTGGCCAGAAGATCTCTGGTGGATTTGAAGCAGCGCCACAGAAATTTCTAGGATTTCACCTATCAAAAACACCCACGGTGATGTGTAAAGAGATACAGGACTCATTATTAGAGAAAATTGAAACCACAATCGCATCTTTGTCAAAAATATATCTTTCCCTATTTGGGAAAGTAGCCCTTTTAAATGCTCTCATTCTTCCAAAATAATATACTATTTGGCAGGGTTCATCCCCACCAAGGTATTCATCAACAAAGTAGAAACCGCCTGTAGAAAACTGTGTTGGGCGGGCCGATCACCCGTAATTAGCTTGAGAATCCTCCAAAAGCCCAAAACTTTAAATGGTCTCTCACTACACTCGCTAACTATATTCAACTTACAACACATCCATAATGAACTCTACAACATCTTCAAGGAAAATGAACGTGCTCAATGCCCACTTCCGGAAAAGGACATTCAACCTATTGATCGGCCACCCCCCAGAGGACGTGCCTTGCTCCTTCAACAGCAGATCAACTTTATCTTTGATAACATCAAACTAACATCAACCCTATTTCAAAGAAAACTTGCATATTGGGAAGTGTTTGATCTTCTTGACCATCAAAAACAGAAGATCCCCAGCTGCCTTTCAATCAACATCCCTCGAATGATAAGGATGACCAAGCTCTGGAAGTTGCCGCCAAAAATCATTGCCTTCCTATTGAAATCGAACCTGCATGCCCTCCCAACAAATGCCTTCCTCCACTATAAAAGGGGGCAAGATATTGACCCTAATTGCACATTGTGTCAAAGACAGGAAGAGACTACCGATCACTTCCTCTTCGAATGCACAACTTTGAACAATTTAAGAACTCATTTTCAACAAAACATGACAAGAAATCAAATTGAAATGAACCTCAAGACAGCATTTGAAAATGGCATATTCTCTGAGATCCGGCTTTCGGCCATAATTAACTTTTCCATCTGGGCATTGCGCTGTAAGCTGGTGTTCCAGGCTGAGACCTTGAATAATATAATCACAGCGTTTTGCCAAATACTAAACAAGGAAAGGGATAGAGATATGCGCACTGCTGACCCCTTCACCGCTGCACAAACCTGGGACTCCATTGCAATTGGATAGAGCTCCCCGCAACTTTGCTCTTTATTGGGTGGCTGTTGCTTTTCATCATTTCATAAAACTTAAACACGGACATTAATACTACCTACTAACAGCATCTCATTTTAATCTTCCCTGCTATGAACTTTAGACAAATTGGGTTTCTATGGTCTATTTTTGGAACAACAAACAAGTCACAAAAGTTTCCTGTGCAAACATAAAAGGCATGCTATTTCATAATCATTTACTTGTTTGTTTGTTTTTTTACTTTTTGGTCTGTATTTAAATGTACAATAAATTTGGTTTTTGAAAGATAATAATGTTTACATTAAAAAAATAAAATAAAATAAATAAATAAAAGAAAGGCCTGGGAATGTTCATAAGTATGTCGACAAAAGAACTACTATATATATATATATATATATATATATATATATATATATATCAGCAGCATAGATAATGATTACAATATCTCTGTATCAGCGACATAGATAATGGTTACAACCTCAGAAAAGTTGTATATCCAACTAATTTGAATTTGCCTTTCTCTAAAATTACCAAGAATTTACATTAAATTATAAATATTTCATAGAAGTAACCATAACATTTTAAAAAGTTTATAAAGGTTTATAAGTAAATAAAAATATTTTTGGAATTTTAAAATTATTATATTAGTAATATTTATTATTATTAAATATATATATATATCCATACCTTTCCGGATGTTCTTATTCCATTCTGCAAAAAGATACATATTATTATCCAACATAATAACAAACAAAGGCTTAGAGGCCAGCTTGGAAGACCTACATTATCTATGCTACTACTTTTATCCAGTACTTTGTATCTTAAAATAAAGGGTAAAAAATTAAACAAAGGAAAAAATACATGTTAAGCATGCAAATTGATCAAGGTTATTTTAATAATATTATTTTAAAAAATAAATAAATAAATAAATAAAAGTAAAATCAACAGTAAACAATATAAGACTAATGTTATTTTAAAATAATCAATTCATAATACAAATAGTTATGAAAAGGTTAAAAATGCAAGCATAAATATGTAACTGTAAAACACACTCATACAATAAAATTCTCATATTCATGTTTTAGTGCTAATGTAAAATTAATAAAAAACTCTAAAAAAATTGAAAAATTATAAACATATAATACCATAGTCCTCTTTTAATGTTATACAATTCAATAAGATAAAAATGTGTATCTATTTATTTTATTAAAATGCAATAATAATAATAATAATAATAATAATAATAATAATATGATTCCGTCCACGTATTCAGTTTTTTATCAGTACCAGTGCACAAGTCACCATGAGTGCATTCTGGACAATCCTACCATCGTATGTAGAGAGAGACATGACCTCAAGAGAAAGATCAAAGAGGCTTTATTTATCTCTCGTGACAGCGATGCCATAAACAGGAAGGACACGTGCTTTTCACTATCAAAAAGATGGAATTAGCATATTTGCATAAATTTTAAATGTAAGCAAGCTATGATTATGAAGGCAAGATCCTTTGAAAGCGCTTAGCTATTTTGATATTTTTAGTTAGCTATTTGTACTTGTATTTGTATTACAGCTTTTGGGAGCAGTTGCGCCGCACACGCACTCGTGCTTGAATAATAATAATAATAATAATAATAATAATAATAATAATAATAATAATAATAATAATAATAATAATAATAATAATAATAATAATAATAATAATAATAATAATAATAATAATAATAATAATAATAATAATATATTTTAAATAGAATGAACACTGATTAAAAATTATGAATATTATAAACATCAATGATATCTACAATTAACCCATTAGTTCTCAACCTGTAATCAATGCAATGTCCTTTAACTGTGAAAGTGGCACCATCTTTATATATAGCCTGATATATTTATATAGACATGACTTTATTGTCTATATAAACACATGTGATGTGTTGTACTATAGATTCTTCTTAAATTAAGTCAAGAAACTCTCAACAATTATGCCCTGAGAAACCTGTTAACCACTTTATTTTCCATTCCCCAATCTAAATTTTCCCACATTCTGCTCCATCCCATTTCCACAACATAATCTTTGTCAACTCTACAGCCTTTATATCTAAATCCCCCTTATCTTTTTCCAAACCCAGCATAAAAACCAATAATCTACTTTCTGTATAATCACTTTTTTCATATTTATTTTTCCATAACTTCATTATATGTGCCCTTTCTGTTTTCAAGCATTTACGTTCAATTAACAAATGCCTAATATTTTCTATTCCTTTCTTACATAATTTACAGAGTAAATCACCCATATTTTACCATTTACATGTATATTTTCTTGTAGCTAAATATCCTGTTCGAGCCTTAAACAATAAACTACTTTCCTTATTATTATCATAAATTAAGTCACACCTAATATTCTGTTTATTTCTATATATATTTAAATTCTTTTTTACTCTCCATACTAGTTCTCCATCTCTCTAACTCCCTATTCTTTATTAATAAATCTATTCTTTTCTCCCATTCCTTACCACTATAACACTCAACAATCCTCCTAACACAATCATCCGATCTTTTGTACAAATATACATGTGATGTGATGTGATGTGATGTATTATGGCTTCTCCTTAAACGAAGTCAAGAATATCTCAGCAATTATGCCCAGATAAACCTGTTATCCACTTTATTTTACATTCCCCACTCTAAATTTACCCATAATTTGCTCTATCCCATTTCCACAACATAATCTTGTCAACTCTATAACCTTTATATCTAAATCCCCCTTATCTTTTCCCAAACCCAGCATAAAAACCAATAATTCACTTTCTGTATAATCACTCTTTTCATATTTATTTTTCCACAACTTCAGTATATGTACCCTTTGTGTTTTCAAACATTTACATTCAATTAAAAAATGCCTAATATTTTCTATTTCTTCCTTACATAATTTACAAAATAAATCACCCATATTTTTCCATTTACATGTATATTCTTTTGTAGCTAAAGATCCCGTTCGAGCCTTAAACAATAAACTAATTTCCTTACTATTATCATATATTAACTCACACCTAATATTCTGTTTATTTCTATATATATTTAAACTCTTTTTACTCTCCATACTATTTCTCCATCTGTCTAACTCCCTAGTCTTTATTGATAAATTTATTTTTTTATCCCATTCCTTACTACTATAACACTCAATAATCCTCTTAACACAATCATCCCATCTTTTGTACAAATATATCGATATAAATTTTTATCCAAATCTTTTGCATACCACATTACATTTCTCACCCATTTTTTTACCTGCCCTTTACTCATAACCCAATTAAATACTATTTTATCTATTCTTTTATTATCCATAAACTGCAATCTACCATACATTTTCATTTTACTTTTTGCATCTCTCATATAAAAACTTGACCATCCCATTTCTCCTTGAATTGCCTCTCTTGTTGTCCATACTTCTGCATCCAATGCATGTCTTCCTACTTCCCTTTGAGCTTTTTTAAGTAATCTAATATCTTTTTACTAACATATAATGCATCATTACCATATGTTTACCCTGCTACTACAAGTCCTTTCCATATAATTCTAGCTACATCATATTTATTATATGAAAATACTGTTAATTTCTTTGTCAATCCCTTTCTTTTCTTTGCTTCATTTATCTGTTTTTTCTCCCATTCATCCAAATAATTTTTCTGATTACTTAAAATAATTCCCAAATAACTATATCTATTCACCACACTTAACTTAATATCTCCCAATAAAAATTTTACATCTTCTCTTTCCCCAGTATTAACCATCATTATATTTGATTTTTCTTCACTAAAGTTAATCCCCATCTCTTTACCCACCCTTGCATATGTCTTCAACATAACTTTGATATCTTCTCTTTTTTCTGCACACAAAAATATATCATCTGCAAAAAAAAAAGACCTCACAAAATATATACTCCCTTACTACCTATTAACGGTATCTCTATCCCTCTTCCTAATCTTTCTATTGCTCTTTCCATTTCACTCAAATACAACACAAACAAAATAGGTGACATAGGGCATTCTTGCCTTAGTCCCACACCATTTTTAACTTTAATTGATTCTATATTCTCTAATTGATATATATATGTGTGTGTGTGTATAATTATTTTCATATAATTTCTTAATAATATCTACTAAAGCTTCATCCATTCCCAAATTTGCTAAACTTATCCATAATCTATTTCTATTTACTCTATCATATGCCTTCTCTATATCTATAAAACTCATATATAACTGTTTACCTGCATTCCTACTCATATCCATAAGTTGTGTAACTACAAATAAACTATCTCCTATACGCCTATCTAATCTAAAACCTCCTTGCATTTCCCCCACTACATTATTCCCTTCCATCCATTTTACAACTTTACATCAGACAATATATAAAAGTGGCGCCACCTTTATTGTTAAAAGAGATTGTCTTGCCTACAGGTTGAGATTGTTTATAGCTTAAGGGTTGATTGTTATCACCTACATTTATAATCCTATTAAAGCCTTAAGTAAAAGTCTTTATTATCTTAATCAATGATTAGCATTTGATATTTACAGTGATTTTCAAGTAAGATAAAATATTTTTAGAAAATGTATGAAAATCAATTAGCTATAAAGCTTTTAAAGAAGAAGAAAAAAAGTTAATATTTTTTATCTGAACGGACCCCTCAAAATTAATACGTTAAATAACAATAAAAACCATTTCCCCTTTTCCATAAAAAAAATAAATTACATGGATGAATCAGTATAGAACTCAAATTCTAATAATTTGTATTAACCATATTATTATATTTGTGGAATCCTTTGTTTATTACTATTACAAAGTAATGCAGCAATAGAAAAAAATTAAGAGTTGTGATAAAATACTCAAAAATGGTAACACTTTAAAGGGGGATGGGTGTTCAATAGTAACGTTTTTACTGTTTAATGTTTTATATATGGTTAACATAATAATTTATAAATCTGCAAATTATTATTATTTTATTGTCTTTCTGATAAGTTTTTCAAATTGATATATATATATTCGTTTATTTCAAAAGCAATAAAAGGATTTAACTATGATATCTGTAATTTAAAATATATATTTTAATATTCTACAAATGTTAATAGATGATATATACATATTGTAATGGAGACAGGGGTATAGTTGAATTGATATAACATTTGCCTCAAATTGCCATTAAACTAAAACTTAGAAACCCACTTTATTTAAGGATGCCATCATGAAAAAGAGTATAACATTAATATCTAATTTTACACCATACCAAGTCATTTTTCTTTTGATATTAAACTTGTTCATGGAAATCATAAACTATATTATAAATGTAGAATGGACAGTATAACCTTTAAGTAAATGTACTATGCTTTAGTTTACCTTTAACTAACCTAATAAGTAATAATAAATAATGAGATGATATCAATGTGTGTTGAGTAAATATTAAATTAATTTATTGTGGCTCAAAATGATAGGTTGTTGTTATCAATGGAGATATGTAAGAATCATTTACTGAAAATATATATATATATATATATATATATATATATATAGTAAATGATTCAGTAAATATCTCTATATATATATATATATATATATATATATATATATATAAAGAAACTTAACCACAAATAACACTGATATATAATCAGTACTGAGATAACCATTGCAATGCATATTTAAAGTCTGAAGCAGTGAGTGATAAACATTATAGATACAAAAAAAAATTAACTCATAAACCATATATTAATGTAATGTCAGAAACATATTCAATATCATTATATATATAGTAACCTAATAGAATGAGAGATAGAGAAAGAGAGAAAAGAAAAGAAGGAAAAGAGATAAAAAGTAAAATAAGAGAGGGGTGTGAAAAAGAAAGAGAGGAAAATAAAGAGAAATAGAATAAGAAAAAATGCTAATTGTAACCTACTAGAATAAGAGGGGTGTGTGAGAAAGAGAAAAGAGAGAGAAAGAGATAATGCTAATAATGAGATGAGAGAGGGTGGAAGAAAAAGAAATAATGATAATGGTAAAGATAAATAAATGATGGAAAAGAAAAGAATTGAGGAAGAAAAGAATGGAGAAAAGTAATAGAAATGATATATATAATAGAGAGAGAGAAGAAATGAGATGATGGGAAAGATATGAAAGAGAGATATAAGAAAAAGATATTTTAAATGGCTGAGATGATAAAAAGATATGAGAAAAAGAGATATAAGAAGATGGAATAAAGGAGAGAGAAATGAAATGAGATGATAAAAGAAATTATTAACATATGTTTTAACTGGCTGGGATGATAAAAAGATATGAGAAATGACATGAAAAGAAATGGAATAAAATTGAAATGAAATAAAATAAAATATAAATGAGACACTCTAAACGACTTGGTTCAGATGGTTACAATAAATTTAAAGAAAAGAGATGATGATCCACAGGTGTATAATCAAATAAAGGTCAAATCCCAATACTGATGAACTATAACTACTACAGCATATTGATATTTTAGTAAACCATACAAAAGATTATCTAAATCACTAACCAATACTTACCATATTAGTCATACCAATAGATTATACACTCTCTGGATAAGACCTATGATGCTTTGCTTTAAAATATTATCTTACAGAATTATATTTACTAAACAACAAGAGTAAATAACCTCAGGGATTTTAAAACTACAACTCTTGTGTAAAATTAAAGTTTAGGTTAAGTTGCCTAATAAAGAATTACTGTGATTAATAAATAAATAAGTGACATCTTAGCTGACCATAAAATAATTACAATATGTTCAATCTTAAAAGAATAAACAAAACAAATATTAATTCACAAAATTTAGTGAATCAATTTAAATTTAACTAATAAAGGCCTATTATCTAAGATATTACTTGAGCAGAGAAAAGAGCAAGGGTACTTTTAATGCCTTTCCATACTCACAGACAACCAATAAAGATCTCAAATGCAAATGAATTAGAATTCTTTAAATATTTAAGATTTAAGATACTGATAGATGATGTGCAGTGAATATAAAATAATGTGCAGCTTTTAAAATAATATTAATTAAAATATTCCTCTGAAGTACTAATATTATTAATCTGATATTGCATAATCTTTAGTCTGAAAAGATATACTGATAATTAAAAGAAATAAACTTTTAACTAAGAATTTAATTATGTATCTGCTATAATGCAATTATCTGTATTTGTGATTCAATATGAGAATCATTTACTTTAACATAGCTTTTTTTTTAATTTTCAAGACAGTATCAACTATATTTAATTAACTTAGAATATACTTGTAAATTTCTGAATTGCAGATTCATTAATTTTAAAAATTTAAGACTTTGTGAACATGGAACCCAAGACAATAATATATTTTCATATAAAAGCAAAACAAACAAACAAAACTTTTGAAATGATAATAATTTGATTTATTAATAATGAGAAGAAATGTTTATAAATGTGGTAGAATACAAACAGTGCCAATACCGCATTAAGATTTTATTAATTATTTGGACTAATTAATAAGATTATTGTGTCATCGACTAATCAGAATAACACACAGAACTATGTTTATATTGAAAACCCTAAGCTTAATTTTAAAATTCTCAACTTAACAAAAACGATAAATTGGAGTAAGCATATTCAACAATACTTTTTTTAAAAATATCATCACTAGTTTCACGGATATAACTAATATCACAGCTAGATATATTTTTAAATCAGATTAAGCTAATACTAAATTAAACTAACTTAAGTGTATGGGACAATCATTCATCAGAGATCAGTTCTATTTTTTTTTAAATAACTTTAGTCCACATAAAATTATTCCCTCAATGTTTTAACGATAATGATGCAACAGACTTACAAATCCAGCGGCGAAATTCTGGATGAAAATATTAAAGTATTATGTGTGGATTGCCACTTATACCATATACATATTTAATATACTTCAAAATAAATATAACTTATTGTTGGTTATCTTGTGCATGATAAAACTATCATAGCAACACAATTCAAACATTGATATACCTATGGGCCTTAAATTAGCTACAACTACCTGAAGAAATACATTTCCTCAAATAAGCATATCTTGTCATCACAAATCTAAAACAAATGCAACATCACATACTGTGGTGGAATTAGCATTAAGTCATCATGAATGATAGGCAAAAAATATAAAGATACTAGACTCCTCAGAGCTGGAAAAGAATATGGTGACTTTCAAAAATATCTAACTTCGAGGAAGAAACGAAGATGTCTGGAATTCATCTACAGTACATCTGGGAACAGGAACATCCACCAGAAAAGCACAATCCTATCAAGGGATTTCCAATGCTTATAAATGTGATCATCATCACTAAAAAATACAATACAATACCCTCTTTTTGGGGACAAGCACTATCAAATCATGGAAATATAATACAATAAGGATGGAAAATTTTCTCTACTCCATAAGGCATATTTAAAAATTATAAACTAAGCCTAACTCTTGAGGCTAACAAATACTAACTAATAGCAAGATATATATTTCACTTAAACTAAGTAAGTTATTTCTAAGAAATTTATAAAAATAATACAAAATGTATATCCAATGTTCGAACCAACAAGTAAACTATGTGTCAACTGACTACTGTAGAAAATACTTTAAACTTAAATGCATATAAAATTCTAGGCAAGGCACAATGCACACTTAACAAAATATTAAATGCTAAAATATAGTAACTAGTGGACTTTTAAAATTGTAAATTAAATGCAAGAATATTTACTTCTCGATGAATATAAAATATTTGTAGTTTTTATTAATATAACATTCATAAAACAAATGAATGGATATTCTCTGAAAAACTTCTTTAGTAAATTTAAAATAAAAATTGAGTAACACATCCCATTTATATAAAAATAAGACTGTGATATTTAAATCTCTATAATAAAATTATTAAATAGAAACTAGCTAGTGTAATGCTTGATAAATAAACTAAATGTACTTAAGAATGGCAAGAAACATTTGCTCATTCAAATAAACCTATTTCATTTTAAAATTATAACCTAGTTTACCTGTATATTTATGCAAAAAGTGTTACAACAAAAAAAAAATAATAGCATAAATATTTTTATGGTTTCATTCTTTTTTTTAAACCAATAAAGCAGACCATAAAAAATATTAATACATTAATTCAATTTCATATTTCGGCTCCTTGATGATTTTTCCATTTCATAATGTGTAGACAATTTATCCAAGTTAAGATATCTATCTGAATTCGAAGCTTCAATTAATACATTTATATACATGACAATCATTTCCAAACGAAAATGTTCAATAGTTCATTAATAATATTTTTTTTAAAAACAATTTAATAAAAAAAAAAAAACTTAAATAATAAGATTAAGCCAGCATGAAACAATATAAATTCTTCAGCTGAACACTGTTTATATTTATAATCCTAGGTTCAAACTCGGAATAATTATAATATATATTTTTAGTTAACTTTCACTGTTCTTCCTTAAATAAACGCATTTTTTAAAATATAGCTCTTTTTTTTAAACGTTTCTTAATATTTAAAAATGTATTTCTTTTTTAAACAAATTTCCTTTTATTTATTTATTTTTAAACATAAGAGTAGACTTTGTTTATAATTAAGGATGCTCCTTGGTTTATGTGCTAAGATCAATGGTCATAAAGTTACTTATAAGTATTGGCAACTATAACAAAACATTATGTATTTGATAGAGAGAAGTTCATTAATAATATTTTTAAATTCTCTTAAAGCTTCACTTCCAAACAAATTCTTTTCATACTACTGGCATAAATGAGAATTAGTATTTTAAACGACATATTGTCCACAGAAACATTATTCTGTTAAGAGCATATTTAAATGTATATATCATCTATTAAGTAATAAAGTATTAAATCTAATGTCACTTCTAATTTATAAAGACGCTAATGCATTTCCATTTTAATATTTTAAAATGTTTGAATGTCTTTTTTTTAAATTTCTTCTTCACATGTATTTTTAATTTGATAGAAGATATACTATAGTTTAGTGCAATAAAGTCTTTAGCCATAACAATACTTAATAATTTAAGTTTTACTTCTAAATAAAGAAAAATGAATAAATCAAAAGTAAATGAAATATGAGATGTTGTATTTTCTTCAAACATTTTACCATAAATTTTAATGCCTCAATTGTAATGAAAAACTGTCATAAAAACAGATTACCTTTATTTAGCCCTTCTTCATTATAAGATGATTTAAAATAATGGTTTTAAAAACATACTTTTATTTTTTTAGAAAATATAAAGTTTTTAAAAATTACTTTTTATTAAGGAACTTTTAAGATTCAGCCACACATATATTTAAAACAGCCCCTGAATGTCCCTTAGATCTCCAGTTTATCTCACAATTTTTCATCCACCTACAATTTATTTAAAAATCAATAAAACTATTTTTTATTAAATTTTAATATTCTGATAAACCAGCTGTGAAAGCAATCTACTGATGTAATCAATATAATTTTCCCATACCACGTGATATTCAGCTGCAAAGTCAAAATTTTAGTATTAGAAATACTATGCAACAATTGTTTTTTTAAATGATATTTATACAATACAATAGTAATGAATATAAAATTTAAAGTTATACCCTTTATTAAACCATTAAATATTATATTAAAATAATTTTATCCACACATTTGTTTTATTTATTTATTTTAAACAATATTGGAATTACATTTTTTTTTTAATTCTTATGTTTCCATGTCAGGGCATGCACATTCTCACATATGTCTGGCCTTGGATTAATTGTTTAAAACTATTTTTAAAATTATAACAATAGAATGTTAATGAATATTTAATCTAAATAATTTTTATAACTGGAATGTTAAACTATAAAAACTAATAACAAATATTTTTATTTTTTTAATAAAAACTTACATATCATTTTTTTAAAATTTATTACTTACTTATTCCAACTTAATAATAATATCTTATTATTATTCTTTAGACATTAAAATGGATTATACGATAGTTATTTTAGAATATATTTAATACTATTTATCAATTCACAATTTTTTTTTTAACATTTACTTATGTTATATTATTACCTAACATCCCTTAACAAACCAACTGACACTATTAAAATATTTAGATTATCCTATTTTAATAATTGACTAAGTTAATTTCCATTTTTAACATCATTATTTTTTTTTTTAATCTGAATTTTTTTTTTAAACAAAAGGTTATGCTAAGATAACCTTGATTACCTCTTGGAACTAAGTGACACTTCAGTTAGGTACAATATATATATATATATATATATATATATATATATATATATATATATATATAGTGACCTATCTATAGGTGGTACAACCCCAAGCATAGTTTCCAATTCCCTTATATTAGGCCCTACTTGGATTCTGGTTAGGTTCTATTAACAAAATTACTATATCCCGACCATTTTCTTTAACTATAACAATTGAATTTAGATAAGATTAGTATTTATCCCAAGTTACTTTGACATGGATAAATATTTCTAAAATAAGATGTATTTTAAATATAATTACCGTGAGTCTTGTTTACCCATAAACAGATCACATCCCCTTAACATTTAAACAAATACAAAATATTTGTTCAATGGCATAAGAGTACCTAGATACTCCTCCTTATTAAGTATCTACATACTCTCATGGCTAAGAATAATATCCAATATTTTATATTTATAATTATTAAGTTTTAATTCAATCACTCATTAAATTAATCTGTTAAATAATTACAGATAAACTGTGATTCCTATTATTTTCGATAATTAAGATTGGCAATAATCACAAAATAACTTTACAATAAGGAGATCTCAGGATAATCATTGATTTATTAAATCTTCATACTACCTATGGAATATCAAGAAGGATTTTACAGATTTCCATGGATAGTGTACAAATTAAGAAAGGCTTATAATTTAAATTCATAATCAAGCTTTATATGTATGTTCTTTAATAATAAATATTAAACTAATATTATTAACTAAACTGTGATTAACACTAATACTTTCACTAATAACTAATGTATCATTTAATATTATATTAATAAATACACTTTAATAATTGGCAATGTCATCAATGATCTATGGGATCAAGGCAGCATGTAACAAGTAAAAAATCTTTACGGAGAGATTTATGCTTATTAAACTGTTAGATTTGCTTTAAATTGAATTTATTTTTCATTTTAATTTTGACTGTACATTTTGAGTTAGGTGATATGGTGAAAATGAGCCCAGAAAAGAAATGCAGCAATTAGAATTTGATAAAACTTTCAAAACAATAATTTTAATAATGTTCATTACAAATGATTACAATAAACATTACTATTAACATCGAATTTAAATATAACTTATAGCAAAATGATATACACATATATTATAACAACAATAGAAAATTAATCTTAGGAGTGTTATAATTAATGAAAACTAACAATCTTCCATTGTATGTTAAGATATTTACCCCTATTTTTTAAAAAGTCTTTCTCTTGTTTTTTTTTTTTTTTTTCCAATTCATGGTCTGTTATTTCAACATCTAAAATAATAATAGTACTCAGGTTACATATTTGATGAATTAGTAATAATACAAAAAAACAATGGAAAGAAAAAAAATAGTTATAATTTTGGAGGTTGGTAAGCAAACAAAATTAATACTTATATTTTACATAAAAAAAAATCATCGTTTTTAGTTTATCCATTCATACATGTAAATATACCCTGCCCTCTGGATTGCGTATATATCGTTTTATAAACTCTATTATTTCTTTCATATTAAGATATTGAGCCTATTTGTTTATTTAAATGATTAATAATCTTTCATCTCAATCTAATTATTAAATATCTATTAATATAACACGAATCAATTCCTTATTAACCTCTTGTTGTACTAACAACTCATAGATTAAAAAAAACGTATAAATACCCAAATTCGAAAGAAGTTCTCTTTTAAACTCTCAGCTAAAAGTATAATAACAACTTTAAGTTTTCTCAACGTTCTGGTTGATCCACATAAACTTATTATAACTTTTTTTTTTTCAGTATATTTAGCTTACCCTAAGATTCGCGCGAGTTATTTAAATTATTGCAACAATAATCCCTTCCCTTTTTCTTTGTTTAGTAATGCAAAAAAAAAATATTTATGGCTTGCTTTATTTATTCTAGATGACATATATTTCTATCTCTAGTATAAGGCACTCTTATGATTTCAATTATAATATATGTGTCATGCAACATTTTTCAGCTAAAACTTTATAGCAACTGACATTCCAACCGGTATGGCTCAAAGTAAATACTTCTATAATTTATTGTAATTAGGATTTTATATATAGCTGGAATAATAATGAATACTTTTCAGTTATTACCGATTTAGTTCTATGGATTCTTAAATATATATATACTTAACTTTTTCCCCGAGATTTACAGATCTTTTATTTATCCTTATTGAATATTGGGTAAAAGTTCACTATAACGGTCTATGGTTGTTTGCCGTCTATTGTTTAAAATTTAAACTAAATTTCTCGAGAGTCTGACATGTATGTTATTATATTACAAATAAATTAAAATTTAATCAAATGTAAAAGATAATAATAAAAAATAATTACTTTTAATTTCTTTGAAAGTTAAGATTTTAAACTGTCTACAACTTAAGAATTTAAAATAAAAAATTATATGCTACTGTCTTACAATTACATGAAAATTTATTCAAATGTAAAAGATAATAAAAAAAACATTTACCTTTTTAAATATAATTACGTCCTATACAGACTAGGAAGTTGGAGACTGCTGATGTTATTGTACTTAGCCCAGCCATCTGAAATAATGTGCGTACACTGTCTACAACTTAAGAATTTTAAAATAACTACATTTATAGCACATGTTGTAAAAAAAAAGACACCTTATGTGTTCAACGGTGCGAATTACATGCTTACATGTACAGTTTTATAGTTACAAAAGATGTCTGCTACATGGTTAGTACCTGATAGTGAAATTTTAAGCGTTGCTGCTATTCTGGCAGAAGAATGGAATATGCTCCAGTTATGGGACGTCATACAAACTATGGAATTGGCCATCAAATGGCTTGCACGAAGACTCCTTCTGAAGAACTACACCTTATGCCAACACTGCAGTGTTCGGTGTGCACTGGTGAAGTATTCTACAGGCTAGATGGGTGTAGATGGCAGTGCAGAATATGCCACCATCACATCTCAATCAGAAAGGGGTCTTTCTTTTTCCAAAGTCATCTGCCTCTGGGAACAATTACAAGCATCGTGTATTTTTGGGCGCGTAATATGCCCCAACAACACATTGTGCATGAGACCGGCATGAGCAAAAGAATTATCATTGACTGGGTGAATTTTTGCCAGGAGGAATATGCTAAATATTTTGAAACAAATCCGACAGTTCTCGGTAGATTTGATGACAATGGGGAGCCATTAATCGTCGAAATAGACAAAACCTACTATTTCCACCGAAAATATGACAGGGGGGCTATACGGACAGGTCATTGGGTGTTTGGCGGCATAGAGAGAGCATCAAGAAAGTGCTTCTTGATAGAAGTGGCAGACAGGACGGCTGATACACTGGAGGGCCTGATACAGCGGTTCATTTTACCAGGTACACACATTATTTCAGATGGCTGGGCTGCGTACAATAACATCAGCAGTCTCAATAATGGTGTGTATTTGCATTCGGTTGTCGTCCATCAGGAAAACTTCGTGGATCCCGAAGACCAAGACATACACACCCAGAATATTGAAAACATGTGGACGAGAGCAAAGCGTAAGCTGAAATTCCAGTGTGGCACTAGCAGAGCTTTGTTTTCATCGTACCTGCATGAATTTGCCCTCCGGAGTAGATACAGCAATACCGCTTTTTTCTCCAACTTCCTAGTCTGTATAGGACGTAATTATATTTAAAAAGGTAAATGTTTTTTTTATTATCTTTTACATTTGAATAAATTTTCATGTAATTGTAAGACAGTAGCATATACTTTTTTATTTTAAATTCTTAAGTTGTAGACAGTTTAAAATCTTAACTTTCAAAGAAATTAAAAGTAATTATTTTAATTAATGTCGTGTAATTAATCCAACATTCAAAAGGTTTTTTTTTTATTATTATCTTTTACATTTGATTAAATTTTAATTTATTTGTAATATAATAACATACATGTCAGATTCTCAAGCAATTTAGTTTAAATTTTAAACAATAGAGAGCAAACAACCATAGACTGTTATAGTGAACTTTTACCGAATATTGACGATGTTTATTTATTTCCTTTGGTTTATTATTGCAATTCATTTTTTTCACAGTACAGTTATTGTTCCTCGATGATTTCTTCAATATTTATTAATTTTCAAGAGATTATTGGGAATTATTGACCATTGACCTGCCCAGTAGAAAACAATTAATTTAATCCATTAGATTAAACATAAAGATGATAATTATCCTATATATCGATACAGTTACAATTCATTAATTTTTCTGCTTGCAAATAATACGATTTTAGGAATTTTTAATCCAACTTTTTTTAAAAAAATATATCAACAGAAAGAAAAAAACTTGGTTACTTATTCTTTACAATCAAGAAGCCTTTTTTCCTCTCTTGAGTTTTATATTCCAAGATTGTTTGAAACTCTTTGATTGGCTAATATTTCCCACCTTTTTCTGTTTATAACAACATAGATTTACTTTCCAAGTTTTTTGGTTTATTATTTTAAAATGACCATATTTTCGTTTTTTAAAAAAATATTGAAATACAATATTTTTTAGAATTTAAATAAAGATAGAATTTACTGTTTTAATTTTAAATCAGTATTTTGTAAAATTAAACCTTATTTATTTACTTTTAAATATAGCAAGATTTGAAGATAAATAATTTCTATTTTTAAAATCAAATGCGCACAAACAATAATTATTCGTCTTTATAAAGCATTGTGTTTACCAAACACAATTTAAACTTCACTGGTTTTAAATACTAAATGATATTAATTGTTCATCCATCTGCATATATATGACTCTATAGGTTATTATCTATGTGTATGTTGAGTTAAGATCATTTATAAATTTCCATTAGCCAAACCCGAGTTTAAGTCCTATGATCTAATATGTCATTATTGTCTTCTTTTAATAAGTAAATATTATTTGATTTGTAAAATTTAAAATTATACACCAAAATTTTATTTTAGAATAGACTGGGCCAATAAAAGGTGCACAACATTCTCTCCCTTTATTTAATTTTAAATTTTATAATGCTTAACCTTTGAAAAAAAATCTTTTTTATTGACCTCTACTGCATGGCTTTCTACAACAAATAAATGAAAAAAAATACCCTGTACTCTTGAAATTCATTATTAAATCTATAAATTTGTCTTTGGACCACTCATAAACTCTAAATAGCACAATAACTTCACTATTAATTCTATTAATTTTGCTCTGGACCATTCATAAACTCTAAATATCACTATAACTAAATTGATAATTCCTATTACACTAATTTTGACAGCTTCTGCTTTAGACTTTTACAGAATAGGGAATGAGGCTTCGGGTATTATATGTTCCTCTAATACCTTCTGGAGTTGACAGCAAGAAAGCATTCTCTCCAATCTGTTTTAGAATTTTGTAAGGACCCTCATACAAGCTTAAGAATTTTTTGTATTTATTTTTCTGAACATCACTGACACGGGGTGTTCGTAATAATACTAAATCATCTATTCTGAAGGAGTGTGGCTTATTACATGATCTTTTAACTCTTTTCTTGCCCAGAATTTTAAGCTTAATTTTTGCTTTTTCCTGATCTATTTTTATATCAATATTTTCCCTACCTATTGGAAAAAGAATTTTAATTAGAATAGGTTCATGTCTCCCATAATGTAGCCTCATGGGAGAAAAACCAGTAGACTCATGATAAGATGTATTTATATAACTGATAATTTCAGGCAATTTATGAACCCATTGGGTATTGTTCATTGGTAAATAGACTCAAAATAATCTACTTAACTCTCTCATTATGTGCTCAGAAGGATTAGATTGAGGATTCCTTATAAAGCTCATAATGTGTTTTATACCTTGAATTTGAATCCAGTGATTTCATTGGTGAGATATAAAAATGCAGTTGCATGATCGGGCAGTATACTATCAGGCTTACCAACAATAGGAAATTGATTTCCCATTAAACATTTAATGACATTCTTTGCATCAGCTTTTGGTACAGGATACGCTGCTATTCATTTACTGAAAACATCATATGCAACTAAGATAAACTTTTGCCGGGTAAAAGGTGGAAGGGGTCTGTAAAAATCAATGGCTAACAGTTCATTAGGACGATCCAGGACTATAGGTTGCAGTACACTTGCATAGGACCTATTACAATATTTTGATTTAAGACAAATATCACATGTTTTAATGTTTTCTATAATTTTCCTGTACATATTTCTATAATAGAAAATAGATTTTAATACATAAAAAAATTTGGGGGCCCCATAATGACCATATTTATTGTGGGTATATACTACTAATTTATCTATTAAAAATTGTGGGACTACGATTCCCTATCATTGACATTCATCTTAAACATTAAGACATTTTGATATACCTTATATCTTTGGTACACCCTTCTGATATATTTATTAACTTGTGTTTTATTATCCTGATTATTTAAGATAGTCAGGATGCTATTTATTTTCATATCCTGACTTTGAAGCATAGAGAGATTTTTATAATCTTCCTCTATATAATCATCCTGCATAATATTCATACTGTTGATACATATGTTCTGAGTATTAGGGTTTCTAGATAACAGATAGATAGGGTGGCAACTAAGGATATCTGCAGGAATATTATTTCTCCCTTCAATATAAATAACTTTATAGTTATATTGTTGGAGATACAAGCTCCACCTTACAAGCTTTTCATTATTTAAGTAACTGCAATTTAAAAATTCCAGACTTCTATGGTCTGAGAACACAATCACTTCAGAGCCTAACAAGAACTGGCACAATTTCTGGAATGCCCAGACTACAGCTAAAGTCTTTTTTTCGGTGATGGAGTAGTTCAGTTCTGCCCTTCTTAAGTGCCTGCTTAAGAAATATAATACCTGGGGCATCTGATTATCATTTAGTTAATATAGTACTACTCTCAGACCATAGTGACTACTATCTATCTGTAAATAAATTGTTTTACTGAAGTTAGGGTATGCTAAAATCATGTATTTAAGAAAATTTATTTTAATCTTCTCGAACTCATTACTATGCTCAACGGTCCAATGCCATTTTTCACCTTTTTTTAATAATTTAGAAAGATATAAAGTGTTTCCAGCAAAGTTCTCATAAAATTTATGGTAGTAGTTGCATAGACCAAAGAAAGATTTTAACTGTTTCACAGTTTTAGGTATGGGGAAATGCTGTATAGCAGACACCTTTTCTGGATGGGTTGGATACCATGCTTATTGACTAAGTGTTCCAGAAAAGTAATTTCTTTTTCTGCTATAGAGCACTTCTCTAAATTAATCTTGATATTTTTAGAGGAACACTCTTGAAAGAACATTCACAAGCATTCCAGATGCTCTTCCATACTACCTGACATGATGACTATATCATCCACATACATGATAATCTTCTCTTTCAAGTGTCTTGAAAAGACCATGTCTAAACATCTAATCAAACCAGCTCCACTATTAATCAGACCGAAGAGCATACGTCTGAAAACATACAACTCTCCTTTGAAACAAAATGCTGTATATTGCTGATCCTCCTCATGTAGTGGAATTTGCCAATAGCTGGCTGTTAGATCAAATGTGAAAAAATTGACTTATCTTGAAATTTAATAAGAAGTTTATGTACTGGTGGAAGAATGTCACACTCAGGAATGGTCATTTGGTTTAACATATGAGCATCTAAACAAACTCTTATAGAGTTATCCTTCTTTTTTATGATCACTAGTGGATTAACATAAGGAGAAGAACATTTTTTAATTATTTTCCATTCTAGCATTCTATCTATTTGATTTTGTACCTCCTCCTGATATTGATATGAAATTGGATACATCTTTTTCTGGAAAGGGTCATTACTGGTTAATTGTACTCGATGAACATATCCCTCTATGATACCAGGAATTTTAGAAAATATACATTTATAATCATACATCAATTGGAATATTTTTTTCTTAAATTTAGAATTGTCTTCACAAACATTTTCCACTTTAGCCTGAATGCTAACATCAATTGATGTATCATGGATACACAATAATTGATTACAAAGGTTATGTGATCCATATTCAAACTTGAGCCTTTCTTCTCCACAATAAAAAAAAATTATTTTGAAAATCAATTTTACATTTATGAAGTCAGATCCTATAATAGCTTCATGTATTAATCCTGGCATGATGAGAAACATGTGTTCAAATTAAATACCATTAACAGTAAAGGTAATCAAGACTTGCTTATTAAAGAGCCTAGTCCTCTTTCTATTGGCTAGAGTGACTTGAATTTGTTTTATGGGAAGGTATCAGACATTCCCTTGTACAGCTATAATTTTCATATAAATATGCTCTGATAGTATAGAAGCTTGACTTCCAGAGTCAATTAAAGCTTCAATTTTTAATTTACCAATGTATAAGGCTACTGGACATTGATACATGATAGGTGGCTCACCAATGTTGAATGGCTCTAAGTAGTCTATGTCCAGATCTAATGTATTTAAAAGCCACATATTGTTCCCCTTGTGATACATTGAAGGCCCTTGCATAGAGGAACACATAAACAAAGACATCTCTAGTTTAATATGGTCTTGTCAACAGTTTTACCCCCTGTCTTCTTTAAAATAGTAGTAACCCCACTGGTTGAAGGCTGACTATCCTGATTTAAAAATTTATTTCTACCTCGATTTACTATACTTGGATTTCTAACCTTAGGAACAAATCTACTTTTTATACTAAAATATGGTTCAATTTTTTTTATTATCTGAAGCATATTGGGCCTAATTTGCTTTGCAGCCACCAGATAATTTACCTTTTCCTTCAACTGTCTACTTCCCCTTTCTAAACTGCGATCACTCAACTCTAAAGCATCTAGAATCTCACTCACTTCTTCAATTGTATACCCATCTGCAGCAATGAAAATTTGCTCAATATGGCATGGTAAATTTTGTCGACTCAATCTGACAATTTGCATTTCTGACAATGGAAATGAAGTAAGGGTTTTTAATCTAACAGCTTGGTTGCAGAAAAACTTTGCATATCCACCTTTGTTAGTATTATACCTTTCTTGCATTATTTGGTATCTAAGGTAATCCTGCTTGTCATACCCCCAAAAACTAGACAATATCAAGCACTTAAAGTCTCCATATACTATGGGTTTTTCGAATAATGACTGCCACTAGTCTCTTGCAGCAGCATACAATTGGTTACTAGAGATGGCTAATTTTTCCCTCTCTGACATAGGACACAAGAAAACAACTCGTCCACATTATTTAAGAATTCTGAAGGATTCTCCATATATTCACCTTTGAAAGGTTTTACCTTCATAAATCTTATAGCTATAGAATTATTTGAACTTATTCTTCTCTTTTCTGATTGATAACCTCTATCAGATTCTGTTTCTTGAAATCTACTTATTTTTTTACTGTGGTTATTAGTAATATCTTCCAGTTGTTTTACCCTAGTACAATTTTCATCCATAGATTTATCTCTTAAAATTTCACTAGAAGTTTTCTTTCGTAAGCTTTCTGACCATTTTAACCTATCACGATTGCTGACATTAATTTCTTCAATTCTAATATCATTATCAAGTATTCTATCCTCAAATTTCATTTTACTAAACAAACTATCTATATAATTCTTTTGCTCCTCTCTTAACTGATAAATGTTTATATTACTCATCTCTTTTGGGTTATTATTTTCTTCAATTATTTCTTTATTCTTCTCTATTCGATCTATTAATTCTTTCTCTAACTTTTTCAACCTTTCTCCCATATTAGATCGATATTTTTGACCTTCAGTTTTGTTAGATTTTATAACCTGTAATTTTTTTTCTATTCCTATTCCCAACTCTTTTTTAAATTCTAGAGTACTGTTATCCATTTCTTCTTTTACTTCTGTTTTTAAAAAATCAAACTTGTTTTCTATTAATTCCATTTGATTCTATATACCTTTAACACCACTACTTAAAGCTTCATCTAAATACTGTATCTTCACATTCAGTTCATCTTTACTAACTGTACATTGTTTGATAGCTTCTTTATCTTGGACTTGGAGAGCTTGAAGATCTTTATGAATGTATCCCTCTAATTTTTCATCTATTTTTTCTTTTACTACCTCTATAACATTTTCTTTTGTTGCAAACTTTTCACTTAATTTTCCAATTTTTTTTTCTAAATCTCCCTTTATAAACTTAATGGCTTGTTGATTTTCATCTATACCATTATTCATGAATTCTAACTTATCACTTTATTAGTTTCTTGTAGTTCTTCTCTTAAAGATTTATTACTTTCTTCTAACTTTCCACTCAAATCTTCTCTTAAAGATTTATTACTTTCTTCTAACTTTTACTATTCTCTTCTAACTGTATTCTTAAAGATCTATTATCTTCTTCTGACTTTTTACTATTCTCTTCTAACTGTATTCTTAAAGATCTATTATCTTCTGACTTTTTACTATTCTCTTCTAACTGTACTCTTAAGGATCTACTATTCTCTTCTAATTTTTTAGTTAAAGATTCACTCAAAGATTCATTTATTTTCATCATCAATATAAACAAATCTTCTAAACTTTTCTTCTCTTCCCCCACAACAACTCTCTTTTCTTCTTTAACTTCCTATTGAATATCCTTTCTTATTTCTCTATCTTTCCTATGACTTTCCCTTTCTCTTTCCATCCTTATTTCCACTTCTATCATCTCCTTGAGATCTTGTTCTTGGACAAAACAAATATTATCTTGTTTTTCTGAATTCCCAGTTCCACTCATTTTTGGAAAAAAAATATTTCTTTTTACTAAAGCACTATGCTAATTTTTTCTTTAAAAATATGACTTAGTTCAACTTCATAAAATATATTTTCTACTAGGCTATTCCAACAATCAACAACTCCCTCAAATAACTTGATAAATCAATTATATTTCATTTTTTATGATATCTATTATTAGATACCATAAACCATATTTATAACTATTTATTTACAATAAACTAAAATTTATATAAACAAGTTGCATACTTTCTTTTCTCAACATTATCACCAGAACTACCACATGAATTATTCATACATGAATTATATCAATCCAGTATGATTTGCCTACTGATCACATAGCCACATTAGACTAGCCTTTAATTAATATTCTAACAAAATCAAAAAAAATATTATTTGAACTATGTCTAATAATTCAATGAATGCATTAGGCATTTTCTATATAAATCAATCATGATAATCAATGATTAGTTTCTAATCCTGTCACTAGTATGGGCACCATAAGGGGGTTTAAATACTGTGGCTTATCTATAGGTGGTACGACCCCAAGCAGAGTTTCCAAGTCTCTTATATTAGGCCCTACTTGGATTCTGGTTAGATTCTATTAAAAAACTTACTATATCCCAACCATTTTCTTTAAATATAACAATTGAATGTAGATAAGATTAGTATTTATCCCAAGTTACTTTGACATGAGTGAATATTTCTAAAATAAGATGTATTTTAAATATAATTAACGTGAGACTCATTTACCCTTAAACAGATCACAACCCCTTAACAGTAAACAAATACAAAATTGGCATAAAAATACCTAGATACTCCTCCTTATTAAGTATCTATATACTCTCATGGCTAACAATAATATCCAATATCTTATATTTATAATTATTAAGTTTTAATTCAATCACTCATGAAATTAATCTGTTAAATATTTACAGATAAACGGTGATTCCTATTATTTTTGATAATTAAGATTGGCAATAATCACAAAATAACTTTACAATAAGGAGATCTCAGGATAATCATTGATTTATTAATTCTTCATACTACCTATGGAATATCAAGAGGGATTTTACAGATTTCCATGGATAATGTACAAATTAAGAAAGGCTTATAATTTAAATTTATAATCAAGCTTTATATGTATGTTCTTTAATACTGAATATTAAAATAATATTAACTAAACTGTGATTAACACTAATACTTTCACTAATAACTAATGTATCATTTAATTTTATATTAATAAATACACTTTAATAATTGGCAATGTCATCAATGACCTATGGGATCAAGGCAACATGTAACAAGTAAAAAATCTTTACTGAGAGATTTATGCTTATTAAAATGTTAGATTTGCTTTAAATTGAATTGACTTTTCATTTTAATTTTGACTGTACATTTTGAGTTATATGATATGGTGAAAATGAGCCCAGAAAGGAAATGCAGCAATTAGAATGGGATAAACCTTTCAAAACAATAATTATACTAATATTCATTACAAATGATTACAATAAACATTACTATTAACATGAATTTCAATATAACTTATAACAAAATGATATACACATATATTATAATAACAATAGAAAATTAATCTTAGGAGTGTTATAATTAAAGAAAACTAACAATCTTCCATTGTATGTTAAGATATTTACCCCTATATATTAAAAAGTCATTCTCTTGTTTTTTTTTTTTTTTTTTTTCAATTCATGGTCTGTTATTTCAACATCTAAAATAATAATAGTACTCAGGTTACATATTTGATGAATAAGTAACAATACAAAAAACAATGGGAAAAAAAATAGTTATAATTTTGGAGGTTGGTAAGCAAACAAAGTTAATACTTTTATATTTTACATAAAAAAATCATTGTTTTTAGTTTATCCATTCATACTTGTAAATACACCCTGCTCTCTGGACTGCGTATTGTAACAGTTTATTCTGGTGTAAACACATATATATGTGGTATACGTTTATTACGTATTTTAAACTTAAATTTTGCTCTTTTAATTAACAAAAATTTATAATATTAACACATATATGTGTGGTTGGTTTTGCGATGTTCGCTAATTACTCACCCAGCATATTTATGAGCATCAATAATGACCTCAAGCACCAATCTTACCTATAAATAAATAAGAATTATGCTGGGAGAGGATGAGTATCTATTTCTGGTGGTTAGAGCTTGTACCTTTGGCTAGCTCACTCAGGGCTAGTAGTCAGTGACTGTGAGAAAGAGGTGGAGGGAACATATAAAAATGCGCATGTAGCGCATGAACGATTCGTTTGCTTTTCTACTTTTTGCTTTTTAATATTAAGAAATTAGCACTAACACAGAATCAAATTTGTAATACTCATTAATATTTATTAATATAAAACAAATAATAAAACAAAACCCATAGAATCCCATAATTGGATATTGGTTTGTGCCCGAATAATAAAATAACCCGCATGTAAATACTCGCACAAGTTTATAAATGCAATACACAAAAATACAGATCATAGCTTGAAAACAATTTCAATCAGGCATTGTCTATTAAGGCATATATTTATACAGGGTATTATTTCAACAATTTCTTTATTTACTTTAACCCTTTTACGCATTATTTAATAGGACGTGCTTTCATTCAAAATAGTTATCACTTATGAAAATGTTTGGTTTACCTCGTTTATCTCACCCGGATGTAGATTATTAGCAATTTTCCAGTGGCTTCATGCTGTGCTGTATGATTAAAGGATTTCTTTCTTTGGTCAATTTCCATAAAGCAATCAATGGCATCCGGTGAAGGCTGTTCTCTTCATAGTTTGAAGAAGGGCTTTGCTCCTACATTTACAGTGATGGTAGTCTCCCTGCAGGATGGATGGCATAGACTGGCCCATTCTGCTCTTCTACCCCAGCCTGTTAATAATTTTTCGATTATAAACTTTTTTTTTTACTAACTTTTTCTTACAATCCTGCTCATGGCAGTCACAGCTATAGAAGTCCTCTAAGTTCAGCTTTCTTGAATCTAATTAATTATACTATTGTTCTTTCTTCTTTAATTAAACCACATGGTTTGTGAAATGAAAATCTTTTCAATACTTTTTTTTCTTTGTTTCTCTTTCTAAGCTTAGGAATTTCCAATTTACTTTGCGATCTACACTTGACCGTTAATTGTCTCTTATTTTTAACATTTTATTTTATTAATTAAAATGTCTTTGGCTCAAGATAGTGATCTGCAACTTTTCGGGTCCTTTCTTTGCAATTAATTAATTTTTTTATAATTTGTAACAATCTTCTCTTAATCGACCATCTTGGAATATTTCTTATTCCAAAAGATTGTTTGAAACTCTTTGATTGGCTAATATTTCCCACCTTTTTTTGTTTATAACAACATAGATTTACTTTCCAAGTTTTTTGGTTTATTATTTTAAAATGACCAATTTTTCGTTTTTAAAAAAAATATTGAAATACAATATTTTTTAGAATTTAAATAAAGATAGAATTTACTGTTTTAATTTTAAATCAGTATTTTGTAAAATTAAACCTTATTTATTTACTTTTAAACATAGCAAGATTTGAAAATAAATAATTTCTATTTTTAAAATCAAGTGTGCACAAACAATAATTATTCGTCTTTATAACGCATTGTGTTTAAAAAACACAATTTAAACTTCACTGGTTTTAAATACTAAATGATATTAATTGTTCATCCATCTGCATATATACGACTCTATAGGTTATTATCTATGTGTATGTTGAGGTAAGATTATTTATAAATTTCCATTAGCCAAACCCGAGTTCAAACCCTATGATCTAATATGTCATTATTGTCTTCTTTTAATAAGTAAATATTATTGGATTTGTAAAATTTAAAATTATACACCAAAATTTTATTTTAGAATAGACTGGACCAATAAAAAGTGCACAGCATATATATATTGAAGCAGTTAATCATAGCTTAAGATTGAGCTTCATAGTTCCATCTACTAACCTAGATTCAAACCCTATATCCCATCTCACTCCTTTTGTTGTGTACATATATTTTATGTATATATTTGAGATGCGCACCTAAGTTATAAAATTTTAACATTTCAATAACATTTTTTTAAATCATTAATAATTCTTTTTTATTAACTATTAGTTCTTTTTTATTAAAGTATTATAGGTGCGGCTCATATATATATTGTAACCTTCTCCTCTGATCATTGGACAATCAGGCCTACACATTTATAAGTGCCATAATCCCAATTGCCTTTCCTACTAATTTAACTAGTCCAATTTACATGATAAACCAAAGATGATTTCCTTATTAGCTAAGCTCGCATGAAACTATAATCTGAGAGAAGGTCATGAGGTGGATTAATAATTTCTGGTCAAGCTAGCCTCAAAATCCACAAACCAGCAAACAAACATAAAATTATAAAATAAACTTCGTATTTGTCAAACTAATAAATAAATAATAATTAGATCGATGGAATGAATATGAAGTTAGAAGTATAAATTGAGCAATAAGTAAATGAGGGTGTGAATGATTAAATGTATGATAAAAATAAGTAATAATTAAATAATAAATAAAATGAGTCTGATAATGAAGAGAAAAGAAGAAAGATGTGTAAGAGTTAATGGATAATTAAGATGAAAGGAACAAGAACTAATGAATGATGAGTGAATTAGGATGAATTAGGATGAAAAAAGAGAATAAAGAAAGATTGAAATGACCGATGAGAGGAATGGTGATAATGAAAGATTATGCACAGAACTCTAAATTTGATATTGAATTAAATGATAATAAGACAATTAAATAAAATACAGATTCTAAGCTTACTAAGACCAGAATATTCACCATAAAGTCAAAACCAACTATACATTTCAGACAAAAGAAGTAATAGATACTTTAAAGTTTGGATGACATTATATCTCATAGTGAATGTAACACAATTCCACTCTAATTACAATAAATAACTTGATACAAATTTACCAGAAATTCAAATCCTATCACAAGTTGATATAACTTATCCTTCTCAGGGTTCACAAGGCTTAAAGGGTGATATACAAGATACACTTGGGTCAGTAAGCGGGATTTTGCCACTACCCAAGCATAACACACACAAAATAGCTCTTAATACTGAATTGAATTACTAAACCATATTCAATAATTTTAAATAAATTCTATACATTTCCTAACTATACTAAACTTTAAGTTCCAATAAATAAGAGTATTTTTTCAATAGCTAAACATAATAAGTTTCCAACTTTCTTTCTCCATTAATTAGAAACAAGGTGACCAAGACCAGTGAATGATAAATCTGTGGATTCAAATGAACTGATCAAACCAATATTAGGTTTTTAATCTTTTAGTATATCACTTAACCTAATAATATTTAGGTTAGTATATTTAATTATTAAGTTATAATGCCCTAGATATACTCATAAATTATAGGGATTAACACAATTATTCTGATATACATACATATAGTGACTTTTACAATATTGATTGATGACAATTTCTTTATAATCACAGGATAGGTCGATAGCAATGACAATAATATAATGTGTGGATGTGTTGATTAGCAATAAGAATACTGACAACTAAATAAATTTTTAACACAACAATATTTATTTACATTATATACAAGTCCCTTTCAGACACATTAAACGAAACAATATAAATCCATTCCAAAATTAGGGATGGAAATTAATGATGTGGTAAGTAATAACCAGCCAATATGACCAACATTTTGGATATGTTTCTTTATTATTCTCTCAGGTAAACTAAGAGAGTTAAACTTATTTGAGCTATTTTAGCATTGAAATTGCTAAAACAAAATGTATTAATATCCTTTGGATATACGCAATTTTTAAATAAATAAATAAAAAAACCCTCTAAATTACAATTTATTATATCAAATTGTAGCTGTTTGAGTAATTAGAATATGATAAGGGCAATTATCACATTCCAATACAAGTAATAATTTATTATAATTTACTATATATAAAAAAATTTTTATTGCATTGATGTGGGCAAACATCATTAGTTAAATGCACATATGACACCAAAAACATTCACTATGTCCACAACTTAACCATTTATTAATTAACTGATCTTGCTAATTCATCAGTAAATACCTACTTATTGAAAACCAATCCACATTGTCCATGTACACACCTTGCTCTTTTATGTAGAAGTTCTACAACACTAGTAAGTTTGTTGTTTGGTCTGCTTATAAACTGATAAAGATTACACAACAGAAAAATACTATTTCAATTAGACAACACTATATCTATATCAGTGTGCAACAATCTGACTATCTTATCCTTGCTATTTGATCTAAACCACACTACACTTTATCATCCACAGTGGAATATTAACTATATAACTTTCTGAGGGATCTAAATAAAGGAGGCTCTACAAAACAACATGATAGTTGTATATCAAGAAACAACATAATAGTTGTATAAGAATATGGCCAATTCTGATACCTTTTCATAGGTATAAAAGTGTGGGCAGTGCCTCTCCACTGGAAAACAGAATTCAGACCACGGGATCTACCTCTTTTAGGTGTAGCTATGCTCTAAGCATTAACTCTTAATTAGCCCCAACACCATCACCCTCTCATATTAATCACAATGAGGAATTCTCTATCATCCCATGTACAATATTAATTATTATTATATCTAAGGCTTTTATATGTAGCCCAAACTCATCCTAAACTCTATCACAAATTCTGATCAATACAATAGCAAGGTAAAACATTACTAATAATCCAAGTGGAAACATAAATATTCCATTGTACATTGCAGAAACTATTAATGTTTTATAAACAGACCACCAATATCAGTAAAATAACCATTAATTATTTCAAAATAATAATTATACCTTTTATTATAGCAAGCCATGTACACGTAAACAAGGAGGACTAAACTACATTGTGAATTTAGAGTGGACATTTTGTTCATAAGTGAAATTAAGCAATAATAAAAAAAAATGCTTATTAAATTATTTTATATAATAGAACAATGGTATCATTATGTGTAGATTTTTGACCAGTTTGGGTCTATTTGTTCCCCTCCTCGATATAATATTAACATCTGTTTTAGCAGTGAAAGAGATAAACATTTCTTTTTCGGACCAGATAAATAATATTTACCATTATGCTTTCTCTTCATTGGGAAAATAATATAAATATGGATAATAAATGTATATAACTTTATACACAGCTACATCATTACTTAATATATTCTATACCCTGGTATAGATATAATAATAAAAAAACCTAATACCTGAATAACACATGAAAGAAAAAAAAACATATTACAATATTATATCTAGCAATTAACAAACTAACAAACATTACATTTTCTCCCATTGGACTTTATCGAAGTTTGATTCATTCTTATAAGTAAAACAATATGAAAACGGATATGATAAGCAAACATTCCTGAGTAATATATACATATTTTGGTTATCCGATTCAATATTAACATCTTTAGACAAAATTCAAACACTTCTCCAATGGCAGTAGAAATCCTTTATCGGTTTGTGTACTAATGTAAGCATACTGAAGCAATATTAAAACATTTTCGAGAATAAGTCATTTAAATAGGTTTACTTAGTATATATTGATTTGTCTATTTTATTTTTCTTCCTTTTTTCATCTGCGCGAAGATCTGTTATATTCTTAAATAATCTGGGTGATTTTAAAACCGTTTAAAATATTATTATGTTGCCAGTTATTCAATAACGATATAATAAATAAATCCTTCTTTCACTTCCCTTTTTATCAGCAAATTATGTTTTATGTTATACTGAGAAGAATCTATTTAATTATACATACGATCTTCTAAGCGATTTTAATTAATATGTAACATATATATATTAATGTAGCACAATTATAATCAGTTTATTACGATCTTTGAAAATAAACTTTTAAATCATTTATGGATTTTGTTTACTTTGTTTTTTTTTTTTTTTTCATTTTAATTAATATGGAATATATATATATTTTTCCAAAGGTAGCACAATTATAATCAGTTTATTACGATCTTTGAAAATAAACTTTTAAATCATTTATGGATTTTGTTTACTTTGTTTGTTTGTTTTTCATTTTAATTAATATGTAATATATATATTTTTCCAAAGGTAGCACAATTATAATCAGTTTATTACTATCTTTGAAAATAAACTTTTAAATCATTTATGATTTTTGTTTACTTGGTTTTTTTTTTTCCATCCACAGTAATTGTCACAATCTTAAATAATCTGTGTAATTTTAAACACTTCAAATATTATTACCTTATATGTTGTATAATCAAGAAAAAAAATCAATATTTCTTTATTCACTATTATTATTGGCAATTTATTTCATATTTAAGAATGTTAAATAGAATTGATTTAATATTAAGCAGTTATTAAGAATATATATATACGTGACTGACTACTTCCCGGGGAAATATCAAAGCAGACGATGTATCTTCCCAATGACATAAGAAATATTTTATGTACTTTTTTTTCAACTAATTACTTTATATGATTTAAAGTGAAATTTTAATTTTCTTCATTATTTCTTAAAATGATTTAGAATATTTTCTTGAAATATTAATTTATACGCAAACGGATTTTTCTGCTTAATGCTGAATTAATAACAGCGCGAAAATTAAAATACTTTATTTTATTTTTTTTATCTTCAGTCTAAATAACTTTTGTGTTATGACTAGTTCTGATAATTAGTTAAAATAAAGAAGACAAAATAAATGCTTACATTTTCTGGGATTATTTTCCGTTCCAAGTAGTACATTTTGGCAAATACTTATTCAAATAGTGGTCCTTCCAGTGTTTCCTTCAGTAGGCAAAGTTAAGAATCTAAGATCGATGGAAAGTAGTGTAGAGATTTTCACAGGGTTATTGAGTTTACTCCATAGAATTCAAATCCATCTATCTATGAAATTTTGTCCCAATTAATTAAAAAAAAATATTTTGTAGCTTATTTCTTCTATTTTACTTCAGAAGTGGAGTTGTAGTCTTGTTCCATTTACATTTCTTAGAGTAGTCCCCCTCCCCCTACAAACTTTTTTATTATATACTTTGTCTTATCTGGCAGGATTGGTTCTATTATGGGCCAATCACTGTAAAATGTGAATAAATTAAGTTCTATCCCTCTAGTGAGAATCATCTAGACTGATGCATTTCAATTTACATTAAAATATAATATATTTAAAGATTGTTTATAAAAAAATTTAGAAGACTTATAAATTGATTTTGCTGTTTGTTTTTAATTATTGTTTAACAATACCAATAAAATAAAGTGTTAAATATTTTTATGCTTGCCAATCATATTTTAATACCATTAAAATAACATTTGAAACAGCTGCCACTGGAACATGTGATAAATGTTTATGGGATTTATATCCCCTCTATCAGACTTTCCAGGGTCTCACAATCAGTCAAGACCATCATCACCTCTTACAATATTTTTTTAATGAGCTTTTGCTTAGTGGGAAAATTATAATCCACAAGCATTTCACTCTATAACTAGTCTTTACACATTGAAGTTCAATATCTCAACAAATTATTACCAATTAAAATTTAAAATTTTACACATTTATCCACTGAATAAAACCTACTATCTTTGAGCCAAAACATATGGTTACATTATATATATATATATATATATATATATATATATATATATATATATATATATATATATATATATATAGAGAGAGAGAGAGAGAGAGGAGCAAAATACTAACAAAATATTGATTTTTTTTAAATATTTTATTATATGTCATTTATACAACTTTTTCTTTTTAAAGTACTTTTTTTTCCTATTAAACTGTATTTTATAAAATCCAAGATGGAAGATGGTACTGTTAATTGTCTAAAAATAATTAAAGGGTCAGAAACACTATTGTTTTAATCTGGGTAAGGTAATTGTAATTAAAGTTTTTTACTTAAAATGGGATTAAAATTAAAAAATTTGTTTTGTTATAAACATTTTTCTCGAATCTATTTCTAATCTGGAAATAGATTTGAATTTATTTTTGGATGTCATGTTAGTGTTACATCTTCAAAAACAATCAATAAAGAAAAAGTAAGAATTTAAGATCAGAGATTAGATTGTGAGCTAAAACTAAGTAATTAAAAGCAATCCCGAAATACCTGAGCAGTGTATAAAATGGCCAAATCTTAAATCATGAGAGATTAGCTACTATTGAGAGAACTGTGCCATTAACTGAATCCAAACTGTGTTAAAATATAAGCATAGAAAGCTCGTCACCTTTCTGACCCATGAGTGTCATCTTCCACTCCTTCAAAATATTCTGCTACCCTAAAATGAATTATAAGCTTGACTGGAGAATTGTGGAATGCTGAATAAAAGCTTGGTGTTATTTAAGATCAATTGCCATGCATGAACCAACTTTAGAATATGAACTTTTAAAATTGCAAGATAACTTTTCAGGCTGTCACCTCAAATGAAATCTAGCCTAACTCATCTATCAAGATTGCTTCTAATATACTATTTAACTTTGTTTTTGTTTTAATATGTAATTTGCTCTTAAGTAATTTTTATAAATCTAATTCTCTCATATATGCTCTTCACCTTCCTTAATTTGGTGTGGTCATTTATTTGTAGGTATTTATTATTTGATTTAGATATCTGCTTGATTATTATTAATATGCCAATTTCCAGCAACCTCACAAACTTAATTTCTAAAATCCTTTTTGTCTTTCAATTAAATCTCCATTAATTAAGGTTTTTAACTTTCCCTCAAAATATATTATATGATATATGTTCGCCAGATTGTTTTTACGAATAAACATTTTATGTTGGTTTGTTATACAATTATGTGTTCAACTCCAAATATAATAAAGTAATTCTACCCAGGGTAAATCTACCATCCAAGCTAATTAAAACTTTGAAATCTTTTAAAATGTTTTTTATTAAATTCTGAAAGAGTGACCCATTAATTATTTTCTATAACTGCCAGTCTTCTTTTATTTTCCATTCTCTTAAAATTTCAAATATTGTATTTAATTATTCCAGTTACTATAAAAACCACGATGGTGGTATTGAATTATTTTAAATATCAGAAAAGGAAATGTGTAAATTTTAATATTTTAATATTTTTAGTTATTAAGTAAAATCTCGTGACTATATATTAATATATATATATATATTATAACTGCATAGCATATTATTTGACTAAATTATGGTATTCAGATAAGGATCATTTATTTTAAAGCAGTAAATCATATTTCATGTTGTTAGTGTCATTCATTCATAATGTGTTACTAACATTCGGCTCTTCTTTGTGATTATATATATTTGCTTCTTAATATGGGGATTGTGACAAGTTTTAACCCATAAATTTCTTCTCAAGTCTTGTCCTGAGGATAGTTAATCTTCCCAAGACCATTTATATTGTATAAAATGCCTCTGGTGGTGATTCCTGTAAGTTTGGCACATACTATACATATTCACTTCTTCATAGAAAAGGCCTCTCACATCAGTTATACCAATAAAAGTCTGGGCCATGCATATTTTTCAAGATAGATAATTTATTAACATAAAACAGAATAAGTAAGTATAGGAACAATTTTGTATTTATTTAAATAGTAAAAAGTACATCAATAATTGCAACTATTCCATATTAAAGTAATATTAAGGGGGAGATATTAAGTATAATAATCATAGTATGATTACTAATGATGTTGATGTATTGTATTAATAAATCAACAGTAGATATTTTGTGCATAATACTAATGACATTGCAAAAGGATAAATTATTTAGTAATAAGATCCATACTCGATATTGTTATTTTAGTGTTTTCCGTTCTATGCTTCAATGTATGTTTTAAGGAGGCATATTGTAATAATATTTAAAGAGATAATATTTTAGAATAAATATAAAGAGATATAATTTTATTGTAATATTTGATAAGAAAGAAGATATAAAAAATTGTATTATTTTTTTAAGTCAGAGTGAAGACTTAAATTGATTTTTTATTGTCTAGTAGTTACAATGAATAAGAGATGTATAATGGTGCAAATTTATTATACAAAGTGGAAATAGTGTAAATAGATTGTTGTTTATTTTATCTGTTATAATAAAAACGTTGTTAAATTTGTTTGTTTTTTTCAAAATTTGTATGTTCTTATTATTTTCTTGCCCATTACAATGCATAATAAACATAGAAGATTTGAATGAAACATAACATTTGCACAGAAATAAATAAAGTATTTATTTTAAGAATTGTAATATTTTTCTTGGAATTTATTTATTTAAGAAATTACATTTTACATTATGTTTATGGTCATAAGTTGATTATTATAATAGTACACTGACTTATAAATGTTATCCGTTGCCACACATATATTTTTGACATTATAAGATGCTACCACATTTTTTATTTTCTTATTATTATTATGGCAAAAAAGAATTATAGTGAATGAAAAGTTATGTAGAAATTAGATCATACAATGAAGACTGCTGCTGCTGCTGCTGCTGCTGCTGCTGCTCTATCAAATTGGGACCAACTCTTGTGTAGCCTGATAATAAATTTCTATGCTACTAAAGGGAATCTTATTACATCTGTACTTTGACATGTTCGATCTATTAAGTTACTTATAGATAATAAATATTTAAGGAGGGAAAGTATATTTCTATGGACTTAAGAATTTAAATGTCAAATATACTTATAAATACGATCAATGTTAAATTTAATTCTAAATAAACTTATAAGGTTAAGTTTTTAACTGTTTGATTATAAAAGAGCCACATTTCACATATTAAATCATTTAAATAAAAAAAATAGGATTTCGAAACAGCGCAGAAAGTTGAC
>JAQFVV010007595.1:0-73628 GCA_028023455.1 Epiperipatus broadwayi | reverse complement strand
CCAGTTTACTTAAAACACACACATATATATAATCACACAGATGTGCCATATATTAATTTATTAACATAACATAATTAAATTTGTCAAAATAATAAATGACATTAATTTTTATAACACTTAATTAACATATATGTTTGTGCACATAGAAATGTATGTGCACACTGGAATTTATGACATATATTTTAACTTGTCACAATAATAATATTATATTTTTCATAATTAATTCAATGTTGAAAATGTATAACATTCACACATCCATGTGTATATATAAAAAAGTAATATGAATCAGTTATTATTTAATCCTTTCATAACAGGATTATTGTGAATTGATTAATTATAACTGTTCTTAAATTTCGATTTTAAATATTTCTCTTCTTTTTCTTTCAACAAATGATTTAAGATAATATCATTTTCTCTAAAAATATATATCATTAAAATGGGTCACTCTTAATTATAATGGCTTTAAATTTAAAATATGAATTTTAAAATGTCATTTTTATAAAAAATGATTTAAAATTTTATTCTCATTATATATAATGTTTTCTCATTATATATAATGCTACTTACCATATACATTTATTTATGTCTCTCTGCATACAGATAAATCATTATGCATATAAATTAATTATTTAGCAATCTAAGAAATTCTCTTAATGAACTAGTTTTAGTGATACTGGCATAGTCCAGGATTGTCATCATCAGGAAAAATATAACCAGTTAAATGCAGTTACCCCCTCTTTTTCCCAGAATTGGATATACTCCAGGCAAGCAAACTGTCTTTTAGAACACATTTGTAACTATTAAATACTTGAAGTTGACCCTTTTCTTCATGTGACTTCAAACTCCACCATTGTAAACTATAGAACAGCTTTTGAACTTGCCCTCCTTAAGTCTTATATCTGGCTCTGTCCAACTCTGCTAGCTAACTCCTGCAGCTATCTATTCTGGCCAGCTAATTACTGCCCACTAACTGCTATAGCTACTAAGTATCACAAAACTATTATTATCCAACTAAAACCAAAACTATTATTATCTTTTTATCAATTTTATAGTAGAGTGACAAAAATGCATTAATTAAAAACTGTTTTTCTTATCTCTCTGATCCTTTTGAAAGCAACTTTGAAATTTTATCAAGGTGTGATTTATATGTTTTTACTTAATAAAAAAAGATTTCTAATAGATAGAAATTTTATAATTATCAGTTTAACATGCTTGTTTTAATTTCAAAATCAGAATTCAATAACAATATTTATTAGACCTTTTTAACTATTTAATTCATAATAAAATTTTATTTTAAATTCAAAATTATTTAATCTTTTACTATGCTTTTTATTTCAGGGAAATGAAAAAAATATCTACAAATTTTTGTCTGTGTTTTTTTTCTTACTTTTCCTTTCAACTTTACATATTTGTGCACACACATTATGTTAGTGTGTGCCATGTAACACAAGTGCTACAATATATTTAAATATTGAATTACCAACAATATTGACAAAGGTATGCCTATAAACATCAGATCCAAAAATAGATGGATTTATTTTATTCTTGATCCTTTGTCTAACATTTATAATGCTTTTAATCATAACCTGAGGGAGTCATTTATATGCTAGTAAACACTAGAGCTCCAAGAATAGATGAATTTATTTTATTCTATTGATAATTTACTCTCTTTGTTTATATATATTGAGCTATATTTAATATATATATATATATATATATATATATATATATATATTAATAAATAAAACAAGTCATAAATTTCACAATGTGCTTTTAAGTTTGCATTTAAATGATCACTAGATGGAGCTTACTAATAGCTCTAATCAAGCTTTGTTTTATAAATGCTGAAAGAGAAAGAATTCCAAATTTCTATCGGAAAGTCCCTATCTTCAGACCAATTGGCTTCAAGCTTATGGCTCACCTTAGTGGAGTGCTAGGACTTTCCAATAGGGATTTTGAATTCTTTCTCTTTTGGCACTTACGAAATTTATGACTTGTTTTATTTATTATTATAAGTGTATCTTTGAAGTCTTTTGTGATGCTACATTGCAGAGGCTATTACTATATGGTGAAACTGAGCTGAATTCATACCTATATATCTATCTGGTTTGTGAAGCTGGATTTGAAGACATTTATGTGTCTGAAAAGTTCAGGCTTTCAAATTGATAAAAACGTGTTTTATAAGTGCTGACTTTTGAGTTAGTGTTTTGGATCTAGTTTCTAGAGTTCTAGTGCTCCACTGGTGAACTATAAGCTCGAAACCAGTTGTTCTGGAGATAGGGACCTTCTAATAAAGATTTTGAATTCTTTCTTATTCGGCACTTATAAAATAAAGCTTGATTAGAGCTATTGGTAAGCTCCATCTAATGATTATATATATATATATATATATTGTAACAGTACAGTAAAGTAGTAGGAAAATACAGGTGAATGTAGTATTACAAGGTCCCACAGTTGTGTAGCCAATTAAAGCAATTTGGAAAATTTAGGAGTTGATAAAGGAGAATACGGGATTACATGAGAATATACTTCCATACTCAGGTAGCCATTTATAACAAAACATGTAATTAGGACTAAATTATGAGGATTGGATATCATCATCATTTCCTAATAAACAAAATTAAAAATTAAATATTAAAAAAATTATAATGAAAGTAATAAAAGTAATGAGCATGAGAGATCATTAAAAAAATAAACTAGATACAACTTCTGTCAGCATTACAGAGAATAATAATAATATTCATTCATCTCACAAATAATCAACAATACAAAAAATCAACTGTAAATCTTATGACTGGATTTGAAAGTGGTCCATTATAAATCAGATTAATTATTTAGCCACTGCCAAACCTAAGGCAGGAATACAATAATAATTATCTGGATGCATGCACTTAGGTGCTATTTCATCAAAATACAACAATAAGTCAACTAAAAATATAGCTCTGGCCACTTAATAGCCTTAATGTACTAGCCAACTATAAACTAAATTCTAAAGAGATAGTAAATAAAATGAAAGTGTAGTGCACAAACTTTAAGGCATATCTCTTTGCACCAACTAGTATGATCTGGATATCCATAAGACTAAACATAACCCCCCATCAATCCATATAACTAACTTATGCACAAATCCTGCTCAGAAAGCAAGAACTCTATAAACTATTACTGTATACAAGAGATAAATAAATAAAGCAGCTTATACTAAATAACTTTAAATAATTCCTAATTTACCTTACTACAAGAAAATAGTTTTATTGGAATCATATAAAAATCCTAGAACACTAAGCTTTCATGAAATAAAGTCACACAACAGGAGTTAGCTAGAATAAAGAAATTAAGACTAAAAGTATTTCTAAAATAATTATTAAATAACTAATTTGATTAATAATAAATAAAAGAATTTGACATGATAGTATGAAATTTTAAACATTCAATTTATCAAAAAAAATATTTCATAAAAATTATATTAACCAGTGGAATTTTTAATTCATTAAGTTATTTCTTTAAAATAACTAAGTGTTGGAAAAGTAACATTTTTAAAATCAAAGATAACAATCTTTGACTTAACTTAATTGATCTTTTGTTGAGTTTTTAGGAGGGAAAATGAATGAAAAGAGAAAAACATGTTTAAAAAAAATGTAATTTAGAGAAAAGATTAAATTTTCTAAAAATTCTT
Source organism: Epiperipatus broadwayi (assembly GCA_028023455.1). Classification (NCBI taxonomy): domain Eukaryota; kingdom Metazoa; phylum Onychophora; class Udeonychophora; order Euonychophora; family Peripatidae; genus Epiperipatus; species Epiperipatus broadwayi. Next base: position 69,955 of record JAQFVV010007595.1, on the reverse strand, counting down.
TCATAATTTTGAAGAAAAAATTGACTGGATTTAAAAAAACATGTTTCACAATTTAAAAATATTAGCTTAATGACAATATTTAAAATTATCAAATTTTACAACAATTTTGTTTTACTACGAATGAAAATTTAGTGTGCATATGCAAAAATTACCTTTAACCATGTCCTTATTTTCTATGGAGTCCAGTTGCAATTTTTAGTTTTTCTCAATTGACTTTCTCCTTGAAGGCTTTTAGACATGTACATAGATAATTTGTTTTTTTCTTGGTTTGCAGTAATTCCAGGTTATAAAATAGCAATTTTTATTCATTTCTTTATACTAAAATTTCCAGGTAAGACCAACACAGACAGAGACTTATATTTTGTTTGAAAACAAGATTACAGATTACTTTATGAGATAATTTATTTCTCTCTATATTTTTTTCTGTGAAGATAGGTTTCATGGAGGAAGATGATGTCTAGCTTTTAGATAACTTAGCACATGGTTTTATTGTAGAAAATTTTTTATAAGTAAACTCGTAGTATGCTAAAAGCTTGGTTAAAACTTCTGTTATTCTATGTAATAGCTTGGTTAAAATTCCTGCTGTACTATGCAACAGCTTGTTTAAAACTTATTATTATTTTCTTTTTATAAGCAGGATTAAGTCATGACTGCTCTTTCTTCAACAGCTAAGTTTATTACCAGATACTTAGAATTTATGACTTATTTACACTCCTATTGTTTTTTGCTAAAACAATCTTGCCTGCAAACCAATCACACTCTGTCTTTAACATGATACTTTTTTATAACAACCAATTACATAATTTTTTACAAACACTATTGTTCAGCTATTTTCTTTCTTAATTGTAGACATTGAAAAATACATCAAGAATTTAAATTAACATTATAAAATTCTTGACATTCCTTTATAATTAAAAAAAAATCTTCCAAAAAGAAAAACAAGATAATCAGTTAGTTACATTGATTTAATTTTTTTGTATTGAAGAGAGATAAAGAGAAAAAACAATTCTAATTAAAAATAAAACACCAAAATTATTAAAATCTTAGTTTTTTTTTTCTTTTTAAAATACTATTAAACATAAACCTTTACCTCTCTTTTAAAGACAAAATTAATATCTATTAAATAATTTACAAAAAAAAGAAAATTATTTTCTCTTAGCATATATTTATAGTTTAAATTAAAAATACTAATTAATTATAATTACTGAAGAGAAACAAAAAAAATCTTGTTTGTATTATTAAAATTTTTCTCTCTTCTACAATCATTTATAACCCATTAAAATATTCACATATATAAAATCATATTATTATTTCACAAATTTAATTTTTGAAAATTTTTATACTATCATATTGGGACTTAAAATATTATTATAAAAAATATGCATGGGAAAATTAAATATTATTTCCCTAATAAATTGAATAAATAATCCTGAACTAAACATGAGGAACATGCTGCTAACTTATGTAATTATTTTTAATGCAACTATGCAGCCAACTGGCTGCAATATATATATATATATATATATATATATATATATTGAAGCAGATCTGATATATCATGAACATATCTATCCGACTGGCACAATATATATATATATAATCTAGATACATCCATGTATTATTTATTAAATATATTTTAATAAATTATACATGGATGTACCTGGATAATATTTCATTTATATTTGTAGCCTGTGAAAATCTTCAATTTAATATATATATATATATATATGATAAACAAAAATGCAAGTTAAAAAACTTGCTATATATATATAAAGAGCATGCTAATAACTTAAACAAGCTTATTTTTTATGATAAATGCTACAACTGAAGGCATTTCAAATCATCTTTATCTATGATGTCCCCATCCCCAGACCGGTTTTGAGCGATGGCTCTCTTCAGTGAGGAGCTAGAACATCAGATTGAAAATACCAACTCAAGCTAAGTTTTTATCTAAAAGTTAACTCTTAAGAAAAAAATCTGAAATTTTCATATATCTACATCTTCAAATTCAGATCTCCAACTGAAATAATAATATGAGCCTGAACTTAATTCAGATACATCATATATTAATAGGCTTAGCAATTTAATTTATCCAAAGCCCTCAACAGCAAAATAATAATAGTAATAAAATCAAGTCATATATCACATGGCTTGGATTTTATTATATACATAAAGTATATGATCTTGTTGATTTGTGTATAATTAACAGTTCTATTGTGGATTTATCTGTCATGAATTGGGTATGATCCAACTGAAAGAACTTAAATAATGGTACAGTAGCACTTTTAATCATACATGGACAAATCCAAATAATATATTTTTAATTGGTTGCCTAACATGTTTGTAATACTGGCTAAGGAAAAGGTTTATTCTGTATCCTTATTTTACTAACAGTAGCTAATGCACTTTTGGCCAGAGAAGTCAGATTCATAATACTCATAATGTAAAGATAAGCTGGGTGTTCATAGGCAAACAGATAATTATTTAAATTGGTTACTTAAACTATTTGTTTGAGAATTGGATACAAATTTCTTTTTTATTAATGGTATGACTGGTATTTGCAATAAACAATGTCTTCTTTACTTTTCATTTTCTGTCATCTCACTCTAAGCAAACAATTTTAACATTTAAAAAGTAGAGAAGGCTTGGTTTATTGCAAATAGTAGCTATACCATTAATAAAAAAGAAAATTGCATGCAACTCTCAAACAAATTGAATATTTAAATAACCAATTTAAATAATTAGCAATTTGCTTATAAATATTGTAGTATGTTTGCCACATTATGAATGCTAAGAATCTGGATTTTTTGGCTGAAAGCTGCTCAGCTACTGTTACACAATAAACTTTTTTCTTATCGCAACTAATTACAAACAAAATAAGGAAAATGATAACTTTGAATATTGTATAATCTATTTTTTTTATATTTATTGCCTATAAAAATATTTTAACATATATATATAGAACAATAAAGTAAAATATACTGTCAATGAGCTCCACTGCTTTTTTTTTTAATGTGGCAAAGCATCTGCCGGGAAGCGAACCCTGGGACAACTGCTTGTAAGGCAACTGTGCTAACCACTCGGCCACCAATGCTTGATGAGCTTTTGCAATCCTGGGACAATTTCTTGTAAGGCAGCTGTGATAACCACTCGGCTACCAATGCTTGACGGGGACAACTGCTTGTAAGACAGCTGTGCTAACCACTTGGCCACCAACGCTTGACAAGCTTTTGCACATGTTTTCCACAATATTAAAAAAATCAAATTTAAAAAAATTATAAATAAAAAATAATATACTTTGTTTATTTTTTAAAGATACACGTTTATAAAAAAAAAATTATGAGAAAAATGATGAAACTATTCATCATACTGCTTATATCTCACATCTAGAGACTTATCTTTCTACTTTATTAAAAAAAACTGTGCTTACTATCAATAATCTTGGGACTACTGGTTATCATTTGCCTGTCGTGTGTATAATCTGGAATTGGGTTCAACTTGGTTGATTTAAAATAATTTTAGATGACACGCAGAATTAATATTTTTTTTACTGGTCTTCTACTACATTCATTCTAGCTAATCATTCCCTAATGATAAAGGACCTTTAGATATTATTAGTTAAAGGTGATAAAGATTCCGAGCTAATCTGGGTCTGTCAGATGACTACTAAAGAAAACAAAAAAATATGATTGTAATATAATATGGATTTTCTCATTCCTATTATCCTTAATTTTAAGACTTGGTACTTTTTGAAGATTAAAGCCAATGATTTTGTGGTGGCAAGTATAGTCGCTTTAATGATTTTTAAAGATCCAAAATTAAATGACCTCTTCAGAAATCTGCTTATATATTTATTTTATTATGTATATATAAATAAATTGTAAATTTGGTTGGAAAATATCTAATTTTTAAATTTTTATTTTTTTTATTTATCAAAGTAAAGTATTAGAAAATTACAATAAATGTAAGTAAATTTAACAAAAATCTCTAAAACCTGTTATTTTAATCATAGCTGATGGCTTTTATTCCATTAGTTTTAATAATTGATTACTTTGACACTTTTTAAAATCAAATTAATTAACTAATGTTTATTGAGAGCATATTATATTTTACTGTAGGATAACTTTGTATTCTGATTTTTGTTTAATCACATTGTACATTAAGCCAATAGACGTCACATGATCACCATTTACATTGTACATTGTTAAATAGCGCAACCATATACACCTTATATGTATATAATAAAAAATAATGGAAATGGCTTGATTGGTCAGGAGTGTTTTAGAAATTTTGAGCACAGGAAGAGTTCATAAGAAGTTCAAGCACTAGAGGGTAGAATTGGATTGAACCAAGAACTTTATGAAGCAGAGTCTGGCGCATTGCCATTGTACTGGGCATCATATATATATATATATATTATGTGTGTGTGTGTGTAATAATGTAATTAGATGATATCAATTAATACTTAATTTTTAGGTGGCAATAAAATATCCAGTTGATGTTTACATTAAATTTAATTAAATATCTGCTCACATCTTGGTCCATTAAAAACCAATGAAAATGAAACCAACTTTGTCGATGGACTGATGTTATTTATTAGGTAACCAGAATAAACAATTAATTTGTGAGATTCAACATCAGCCTCGTGGAAATGTTTTACAGTCTTATTTTAATTGGTCTTAGCAATACTCACACTCAGAATTTCTCAGTATTCATTTTGATATCCTTATGAATTTCCCAATTCGTTTTGATGTAATATTTAAAACAAATTGGAATTTCACAAAGGTGCTAAAGTGAATACTTCCCAGATTCTACTCTTGTGAATATTAATTAAGGCTAATATAAATCAGGCAATAGAAACATTTTCATAAAATTGGGCATTGTTAAATTTATTAGGGTTTGAAAAAAGATTATAAAACTTCTGATATAACAGCAGACATTATATTACTGCAAAGACAAAAAATGTTGGAAATATAAATTGCAAAAAGAAAAAAGAAAGAATGGCATTAAGAACATGAGTGGTATATTAATCAAACTATTCTGATCTATATAATCAGAAGTGACAGCCACTTGCAAACAAATATGGCCATTTTAATTCCATAAACAAATGATTAAAACATTATTTAATAAACCAATCTGTGAACCACAAATATGTACACATATAAAACATGTTAGATGGATTTTTCTGTTTATTTGATAATTTGCAGATCTATTTTGTAACTTCTTTGCAAAAAAATGTTTCTTTCCTGACTTATTCAAAACCGATTCTAATTATAGTTCTCCAACATATTCCAACCTCTATTATATCTTCCCAATAAAAACAGTCAATGTTGAACTGCTTTAGAATTTAAAACAGAGGGGGTTAATTCTATTACAAAACCCATGTTCAAGTTAACCATGCAACATTCCTTTAGGAAGTTTTTACGAAAATACACTCAGTATACAATCCATGATTTGGATATTATTAGTGAAATAGAGAAAAGCAGATAATTCAAATTCTTCCCAAGCTCTAATTTTTTTGGAAAAGTATAGGACTTTTATACAAGTGTACAAAATGCTTTAAAACAAATCAAAAAATATTTCAAAATGATAATGTGAGATTTTAATGCTAAAATTTAAAAATGATTGAAAGATAAAAATAAAAAGGATATGCTGAAATATGAAGAAAGAATGGGAGATTTTGTTGTGAAAGAAAAATTGTATATTATGAATTGATTTGTTTGTTTGTTTGTTTTGCTTTGCTTTGTTTTTTAAAAAATATATAAAGTGGAAATAAACATAAAATCATCCAATAGAAGACACAGTAGAGATAGGTTAATTTGACTATAAGATTTAGCCTATTAAAAAGTAATCACCAATTAATGAGATTAAGGTATGAACCAATACTAAACTATAGAAATAAGTGATATTGTGACAACAATAGTAATTACTTTTTAAGTAGAATCTGATAATCAAAATTAATCTATCTTTACTGTGCCAGTCTTCAAAATAAATTCAATTTAGTTTGTATTTTCATATTGGACTATTTCCATCATCTAATATACATATTGAATGTCTTTAAAAAGATTTAACTTTATTTAAATATTCCAAATACACTCATCTGATAGTAATAATCACATCAAACAGATTAGTATATGCACAATGTTGCGAGAGGTTATGCATATATTAACCTGTCGAATGTATTTGGAATATTTAAATAAAGTTAAATTTTTCTAAAGATATTCAATATGTATATTAGATGATGAAAATAATCCAATATAAAAATACAACAAGAACACCATCATCACAAACCTTCAGGAGAACTCAAGTTAGACTTCAGAAATTGTAAATTGAATAAAAAATTTTGAAATCGGTCAGATTTAAATGAGAAATCAATAAAAATATCAAAGATTTTATATGCAAACAGTTTTGTAAATAGTAGAAATAAAGCTACAATTAAGCAATAAATACTCTGAGATAATACAATATACTTTTTTTAAATATATACATAAAATAATTAAAAACATAGAAAATTTGAATAGATTGAATTCTATTTAGAAAAAGTATTAATAACCATATAAGAATGAAATTGTGAAATATCACTGAAAAGAAAATAGATGTTTTAGAAATAATAAAAATATCTTCATATTGAAAAAAATATAATTTCAACAATAAAAAAAGATTACAAATCGTATGATTATTCAAAATAGGCTGTTGAAAAGTTCCATTTATAAAATCATATAAAAATGATTTTTTAGTGATGAGGTGAAATCTTTTGAAAAATAAAAAGACATGAATTGCTTATAAAGCAGGTGAGAAAAACTGTAAAATTATTGATAGAGAAAATCAAAAGACTAAAGAATGCATTAATGGCATTAATATTTAATAAAAGTAAAAATATATATTTAAAATAACATACTTATCAATCTTTTATATTTATATATGAAGATTTTTATTACAGATCATTTATAAAACAATAGATTCAATCTAGTGGCAATTAAATAAAACTGAAAGAAAAATCTTTCCAAATATTTTTATAAGATGATGCATTATAACATAATATAATATCAATATAGATCATTTTCTAAAAAATATTCATCAAATCCAATATCAATTTGTTAATAAGATTAACATTAGTAAGAGTGTGGCAGAAAAATTTCATTTCTCCAAAACTTTTTATATCAATTTTATATGACTTATTTTTATAGCTTCATAGTATGTTACAAGAAATGTTAAATGAGAGATAAACTATAGCTAAAAACTAAAAGTGGTGATAAACAAGTTTAATGAATTTTGAAAAAAAAATGGGAAGGGGGGTTGTTAATAATGATAATAAAAAAAGTTAAAATTATGAATACCTAGGACAAATTATTAATTTATTATCGAGATGTAATAAATGATAATAATCAAATAATTAAACTTGGATGGGATATAATTGGTAAAAATAACTTAGTTTTAAAAAGAAATGTGCATATTTAGAAAGGTGTTTAATAAATGTTTTGCCATTAATTACTTACAAATTTGACACTGAAACATTTTATAGATTAGTTAATATAAAGATTGTAAACCATTCACTAAATAAAAATATTGTATTAAGATTATTAAAAAGAGATTGAAGTAGACTGGGACAAATAGGTGTCACTGCCATCGCTAAAAGAATTAAATATATATGAGTAAGAATTCAGGTCAACAGTTATATATGAGTTTTATAGATATAGAAAAAGCATATGATAGAGTAAATAGAAATAGATTATGGGTAAGTTTAGCAAATTTGGGAATGGATGAAGCTTTAGTAAATATTATTAAGAAATTATATGAAAATAATTACTATACATATCAATTAGGGTGTATAGAATCAGTTAAAGTTTAAAATGGGGTGGGACTAAGGCAAAGATTCCCTATGTAACCTATTTAGTTTTTGTTATATTTGAGTAAAATGGAGAAAGAAATAGAAAGGCTAGGAAGAGGGATAAGATACCATACTGTTAATAGGTGGAAAGGGGGTATATACTTTGTGGGGTCTTTTTTTGAAGATGATGTCTTTTTGTGTGCAGAGAAAAGAGAAGATATGGAAGTTATGCTGAGGACATGTGCAAGTGTGGGTAAAGAGATGGGGATCAAATTTAGTGAAGAAAAATCAAATATAATGATGGTTAATACTGGGGAAAGAGAAGATGAAGAATTTTTATTGGGGGGGTATAAAGTTAAGTGTGATGAATAGATATAGTTATTTGGGAATCATCTTTGGTACTCAGAAAAATTGCTTGGATGAATGGAAAAAAATTGATAAATGAAGCAATGAAAAAAGGGATTGATAAAGAAATTAACAGTATTTTCATATAATAAATATGATGTAGCTAGAATTGTATGGAAGAGTGTTGCAGTATCAAAGATAACATATGGCAATGATGTGTTGTGTGTTAGTAAAGGGGCATTAGATTACTTAAAAAAAGTACAAAGGAAAGTAGGAAGACATGCATTAGATGCATATGTGTGGGCAGTAAAGGAGGCAATTCAAGGAGAAATGGGATGATCAAGTTTTTATATGAGAGATGCAAAAAGTAAAATGAAAATGTTTGGTAGATTGCAGTTTATGGATAATAAAAGAATAGCCAAAATAATATTTAATTGGGTTATGAGTAAAGGATAGGCAACAAGATGGGTGAGAAAGGTAATGTGGTATGCAGAAGATTTGGATAAAGAATTTATATCAGTATACTTGTATAAAAGATGGGGTGATTGTGTTAGGAGGACTGTTGAATGTTATAGTGGTAAAGAATAGGGTAGAAGAATAGATGCATTAAAGAATAGGGAATTGGAGAGATTAAGAACTAATATGGAAAGTAAAAAGAGTTTAAATATATATAGAAGTAAACAGAACATTGGGTGTAATTTAATTTATGATAATAGCAAGGAAAGTGATTTACTGTTTAAGGCTCAAATGGAATTTTTAGCAACAAGGGAATATACACATAAATGGGAAAATGTGGGTGATTTAGTCTGCAGGTTGTGTAAGGAAGGCATAGAAAATATTAGGAATCTGTTATTCAATGTAAATGCTTGAAAGTAGAAAGGGTACAAATAATGAAGTTATGGAAGAATAAAGATAAACAAAGTAATTATACAGAAAATGGGTTATTGGTTTTTATGCTGGGTCTTGGGAAAAGATAAGAGGGATTTAGATATGAAGGCCATGGAGTTGACAAAGATTATGTTGTGAAAATGGAATGAAACAGATTGTGGGAAAACTTAGGGTGGGGAATAAAAAGGGAAGGCAAAGTGGCTAACAGGTTTCTCTGGACATAGTTTCTAAGAGTTTCCTGACTTCATATAAGGAAAAGTCACAGTGCATCACATCACATAAAAATGAAATAAAGATCATTGCACACATTTTTAGAAAAAAAATTATAAATAGACCAGAGTAGATGGACAACTAAATTCTTAAAGTGATGCTAAAAGATGTTAAGAGATTTAGAAAAATGCTAGTATAAAATGAATGTATTAGAAAAGAAAATTTTCTGGAATAAAAATAACCAAATAGTTTATTGTTCAGGAATTAATAAAAAAAGTTCAAGCACTAGGAATATCAAGGCTGTGCCACAAGCCAAGAATCTTGAGTTCCCAAGATTACTATTATACCATTGCATCAAAACCCACAGAATATTTTCTGGAGTAATAAATTTGTAAATCAAAACTAGAGGGTAAACGGAAATTAATAATGAAAGTTTCTGTTATTAATGAAGAGGATAAATTTGGAATCTATGATTCTGGAAATATTTTGTTAATTAAACAATAAGCATTGCCAATTGCTCAACAAGCTTTGTGATAAATACCTAGCCAGAACAAGCATTTAAAATATCTCCATCAGGAAGCCCCCCCCCTCAACCTCTGACTATGGTTTCATGCTTTGGCACTCCTCAGAGAGAACACTAGGATAGTTTCAGACACTAGATCTAAAAATATCAACCCAAAGCCAGCATTTATCTAAAAGTTATCTATTGAGTGGAAAATCTGAAATTGTTAGACACCTACATGTCTTCAAACCCAGATATCCAACCCAAATAACTATATGGGGATGTGAGATCTTCAGCCATACCATATATTAGTAGTCTTAGCAATATAACATCACATAAGACTTAAAGCAGAGACTATAAATAGTCAAAATAGAGTCATAGATCACATGACCCAATTCTCTTAAGCTTGTAAGATATGAACAATGAGCATTGCAAATTGCTCAACAAATTTTGTGATAAATGCTTAGCAAGAGAAAGCATTTAAAATATCTCTGTCAGGAAACCCCCCCCCCCCAAACCAAATGCTGGCTTTGGGTTGATATTTTTAGATCTAGTCTCTGAAGCTATTCTAGCATCTCTCTGAGGAATGCCAAAGCACAAAACTATGGTCAGAGATTGGGGGGGGGGGGGATCCTGATGGAGATATTTTAAATGCTTTCTCTGGCTAAGCATTTATCACAAAGCTTGTTAAGCAATTGGCAATGCTCATTGTTTAGATCTTACAAGCTTAAGAGAATTGGGTCATGTGATCTATGACTCTATTTTGACTATTTATTTTAATTGTTTGAAAAAATCGCACATTTTATTTTAAATGAAAATTTGAAAAAAGTTCAATAAATAATTTATTTGCATAAGTAATAACACTTCTTGCCCTACATAGTTTAGAGCAGTAGTACACTAATTGGCCAACTCTAAATCTCACGTCCCTGAATTTGAAACTCAATTCAGTCGCTTTCGTCTTTTGGCCTTTATATGAATTGTTATCTGAACTCCAAAACCATAAACCATTTGATTATTTTCACATTTCCATAATATTTCTAGGATATTTATTAATTTTTTGTTATTTTTGTTGTAATTACGATTGACTTTACTATTAATGAATTGCTATGGTAATTAATTTTTTCACTAATTAGAAACATGCTAAAATTTGTTTTTCTAATCCCATATTTTTAAAATTTAGATTTCATCAAGACATAATAAATCACATTTTTTCAAAAAATATTTTGACAATCTGCTTACTGAATTCTGCCGGTCTTATTTTACTTGGATGAAGTTCTCTGCAGATTCACTCAGTGAAAGATATCACTAGTGGTCAAATACTCATTAAGCAAGAGGTTAAGGTTTATTTTCTAATGTTGATTTTATCTCTCTATATATATTTTTTGGTTTGTTTATATAAATGTTTATTTAGGTTAGATAATAAATTATATCTGTGATGGATATTTATTTAATATATCTATACATATATATTTTTTACTTTTTCCAGCTTTTAGTGAAATGATGGATGATTGTTTTTTTAATACAGACATTTGTATTATTATTGTTAAGTGTTGCCAGCTATATTTAAAATTAATTGTTATTAGTGCACACAGACGCCACTTTCAGGCTTATTCAGGTGCCAAAATTGTTAAGAGTGAACTTGTTCAAGTGTATATTAATTACTCAATAAATAAATAAAAAAATACGATTTATAAAAATAAATTACAAACATTTATTTATATATGCATAAACAGAGTGTTGTATAATTATCACAGAATTCACTTTTAACGTTTAGTATTTTGTCTTTCAATTTTTTTTTTTCAGAAGTCGCCATAATGATATGTAAATAAATTCTTTAAACCATTGCAAACGTACGTAATCTAATTAATTCAACAACTAAACAGTAATAGTAATAATATATTATTATTGCCATAATTATTATGTGAGAATTGCATATTTATTATTATTTAAACAAATATATAATTAAACCGCCGTTCGAGCGTTTGAGATTTTAATCATTTATTTGTTAAAATAATATATTTCTGCTAATACTTCATTATTAATTTAATTATATATGCCATTTTTGTGTATTGACATCTTAAAACAAAACAAATAATACATTATTCATCAAATTAAATAAAATAATTTTTTTAGAAAATATTATATATATATTATTTGTTTTTAGTATTTGAGCTCTTATGTCACTTCAAATTTTCAAAATCATTTAACATAAACAGGAAAATTATATATATATATTGAAACAGACAGATCGAAGGATCGATCTTAGTTTCATAGTTTTCATTTTGAAGTACGGTAATTCTAAATCACTATTTACCCGCAATGAGGCTTTTTCTATTCCAGGCCACATAAATTTTAAGTAGTTATTTTATGCTTTGTTTAAAAGAATTTAATGTAAATATTACAAGTATAAATATTACAAATCATGATAAATAATATTCGTGTGTGTGGTTTGTAGGTTTATATTCGCTCAATTTAAGTTTCATTGCGTGTATATTTTTTTTAAATTTTAAATCTTTCAAAATTATACAAAGTCATTTAAAAATGCTGATCAAAAGTCACATTCCTTTGATCAGTATTTTTAGTCAAATCTTACATGTACAAAATGTATAGAATAATTAGTTTGTACTTTGAAAGTTAAGATAATGAATTTCAATTTTGTATTCATGAATTCCTATGTAATTATTTAGTTTGTCAATTTAGAATCATGTATTGAATTTAGAAATAAATGTAAATCAAACAATGGAAATGAGAAATGTAGGACTCTTATCAAGGAAGGCGAATGCAATTGTATAGTCAAAATTAGATATTGCTGGAGGCCAGAAAATCAAAGGAGGTGGAGTCATGAACAAAAACTATGCAGAATGATCAACCGTAGCCATCTTATATTATAATATACTAGGGGACTCTACTTTTTGACTTGGCTGTGCTTAGACCGTCTCGAGCTACAGCAAAGTAGTTGTTCCAGAGAAATCATCTCAACTGTGATTAAGAAGTTGCCCGGTAAATTGCAATAATGTTGGGCTAAGTCCAAGAAGCTGATCCCTGTTCTGCCGATTTAAATCTTTCGAGCCGCTGATTTATAATGTTTCCTGTGCTTCCAGTTTTCTCAATTCCAACCTTTAAATTAATCATGCCGTTCTAAGGAATCCAAAATGCGTGCCTACGTTCTGCATAAACACTACCGCAAGGAGAAAAGCCGGACGAAGAAAGAATGGTAACCCTTGTTACATGAACTTTTTAACTTTCCTCTAAGCTTAATAATTTTATTATTTAATCTGTTATGAATTATTCTAAGTAATTACATGTAAATTTCTTGTTTTCCTTCGTTAAAATGTTACACTAAAGCCTGTCAGTAAATTTCTTCTCTAATATTTCTGTGCTCTAGTCTTTAGATGATGATTTGCTAATATTTTGTGCCTAATAGTAATTCATTAGTGAATGTACTTATATTTTTATTATTACTTACATTTACAAACAAAGCGATGCCAATAATAATATTTTTCAACTCTTGTTAAGGCCATTAAAGTTTATTTCATAGTATTATTATTATATTCATTTTAAAAGTAATTTTCTTTTATCGAACTAAAAATTGGTTCGTTTATGTTGAGTTGAGAAATATTCAAGTACCTGTATTGTTCCTTTTATTTTGTCAAAATGATATTTTAATCTCTGCTCCAAATAACAAATATTTAAAATAAAGTCTAAATTTTTATTATATTATTTTTTATATATGAACGGAGTAATAATATAAAGTGAATATTTTTGTTACTATTATTACCTTCCGAACAACCTGGGGAGTTATGGGTTTCAGAGTGAAATTAATTAATCGTTACTTTTGTGATCTTTTGATTTCGCCATGTTTTATTTTGAATAGTCATATCAGATTGTTGCGTAGAAAATGTTACGGAGAGATAACCAAGGTTTTATATAGTTTCGCTTTAAGTCCACTTCCGATCACTCTTCCTCGATGTTACTGTGGCAGTGCCTTTTCCTTCGCCTAAATTGGCGTCTCGTTTTTACTACCAATTGGAAAGAAAGAAATTCTTCTCCAGATAATCTCTTGGATCACCGGGGTTTGAAAATGATCCCGGCTGGTTGTAGTGTCCCGGATCTACTTGGGGGCATTAAGACTTGTCAAAGTACAAGCCGCCCGGTCTTCCGTCAATGCACCGCAAGTTATTATTGTAGTATATCTTAATCTCTGCAACCATCAGTACATCATTATTATATTATATTCTTATATAAAGCCTCCTCCAATTATCCATATACATAATGGTTTGAATCTATTAAAATCAAACAACTTAATATAAAATAGGAATTAAATATTTTAAATGCTCAAATTACTCTGATTCTCATATCAACTCGTACGACCATTTAAAACATATAAATATTGGCATGCGTTTTGTTTATCAGTCTAAAACAATTATTAAGGACTAGCAGCAAATTATTATAAATATACGTATGAAAATTTTACCGTATCTGTACATATTATTCAATGCTTTCAATAATTATTAAAAATTTATCTAATCTATTTTTGTCCCTCTTTTCTTATCACTCCCGAAACCTAGTTAATCACCTGCTGTCTGTATCGACAACTTAAATATATATTGAATTATTAACCGTACCAATATCTCGAATATAAGATATATATGAATAACTGATTGTAGGGTAATTTAGTCTGTGTTTTTCGATGAGCTAGTAAAGGGAAAACCACGTACCGTTGTTGTGTTGTTCATCGGTTGGTCACGCCAGGGGTTTGGGTTTGAATTTAGTTTGCATTTTGGAATTTATTCCTAGATGTGGACTGGGTTTGAATTCGGATTACTGTGCGTGATCGTGCATGGTGATTTTACCGGTACAATATATAAATTTAAAAACTGAAAATGTAAACAGTATCATCAACTTCCCAGTACTTGAAATTACATTTGCGCAGATTAAAACTCAGTTCCAAAATGTTTGTATTTATAAAGAAAATGGCAAGTTCTAGTCAAAAGAAATTAAGCTTTCATCCTTTATTTCTTTTAGATCAATTTTAATTAATTGCAAATGCTTTTTAACACAACAGTCATCAAATCAAATGAAGCATTTTTTTTAAAAAAAAAAAATACAGCACCATCTATTGCACATCACTAAAAATTTACCAAATCAATTTCAGCATGTTTTGAAATATGTCCTACCAATATTGATATGCTGGACAATTTTGAAATATTGTGTTGTGATATTGGATTGTCATCAAAACTGAAAGCTTATATAAAATTTGAAGAAAATATATTACATAAAAATAGGTTAAATATCAATTATAAGATTTGATCCAAATAAACAAAAATCTTAAATTAAATAAAAGCATTTAAAAAGAGCAGAAATAAATAAATAATTAATCAAAGAGAAGAGAATAATTATGAGTAATTTAGAAAGTATATATAAAAAAGTTTGAAAAGGAATTCTAAAATCCATTGTAAAAAGTAGCCTCTGGAAAATAACTAATGGTCGTGATAATAATTTAAATTACAATGAGGATTTTTTTATATAATTTCAAATCCATAAATAAATAGTAAAAAAAAACAGAACCTTAAAATTCAATAAATCTCCAGTAATTAAAATAATTATTAAATAATATTAGATTTGTCAACCTCACAAAATGAAACAACATATACTAGATCTGAGATTTCAGTAGTTAACACTGATCATGAACATTCTTCTTCTAAATTTAACCAGTAAGTATGACCACAATAAAACCTTTGCACAATTTATACTACATCTCAATAGCAACTTTTAAAAGATGAACATAAATTTAAACTAGATCAGTATTTATAATTAAAACATTGTAACTCTCTATTTGCAAATATTTTTTTTTATATGTTTATATTTTGTTTATGCAAAAACATACAGAAACCATATTTAAAACAAACTTAATCTATTTATAAAATTAATATTATAAACATTCATGATGAATTGGAATTTAAATCGTATTTACTTAATCTTCATTGTCTAATAACCTTGCAATTTAATACATTTGCAGAAATTTTGCTAAACTAAAAGGCGTTTATAAAATACTAACATAATTTCTTACACTTTAATTAATTACAGATTATATTTGCACTTATAATTCTTTGTGCACTTAATCCTAATAATATAGTCAGTAAATTCCAAAATTAAAGATTCATTAAGAAACCTATTAAAAAATCATTTTGGTCATCTGAATGAAATTGTTTGGCTTAGGCTATCTCTTGAGTATTTAGATGTCACATCATTTCTTGAGTAATTATTTCTTTGATTATTTTTTTATCAATATAAGGGTTCTCAACTAAAAGGATTTTTATTTTCTATCTCTACCTGTTTCTGAACTATTCCTTTTTATTGTTCTTATTTGGTGTTTTTCTCATTATTTTTATGCCTTTAATTTTTTTTCTTTTTCCCTATACTTCCCAAACAGTCATAATTCCTGGTATTTTAATTTTATTCATTCTATTATTATGATGATACTGGTCTTGATATCTGCTCTATCATAGCTTTTTTTTTACTTCAACTACTTTTCTAAACTTTTCATTTGTCAGTTTTTCCAATCTTGATTTTCTTGTTAATATTCCTTAAGATATATATGACTTTCCATTTTTATTTATTTATTAATACTTCATAAAACTGAGTTAATTATGTCAATTGTCTGCCTGATTATCATTTTTTACAGAACTCTCTTTCTGATAACTTTTTTTTTTAACAATTGATTCCAATTAATAAAAATTATTCATTTTGAATTTTCTACAATAATAATAATAATTATTATCATCATCACCATAACCATATCATCATCAGCATTATTATTGTTGTTGTTATTATCAGATGTTTAAAAAATATTCGCGATTTTGATTATATACTATGTAATTATTTTATTATATTGTTTATATTGTAACTTTGTAATTAAATATAAATTATTATTATTATTATTATTATTTTGTATATCTATATAATTCTTCACGCAAGTATTTCATTATTTGGAGGTAAATTAATTTTGTCTTGTTCATATGTTATTGTAATAATATAAATAAATTATTATTATTATTATTATTATTATTATTATTATTATTATTATTATTATTATTATTATTATTATTATTACTACTACTACTACTACTACTACTACTCTACTATTACTATTACTACTACTACTACTACTACTACTACTACTACTACTACTACTTCTACTACTATTATTATTATTATTATTATTATTATTATTATTATTATTATTATTATTATGTTTCAATGATAAATTTTATTGAGACTCAAAAAGTGTTACATAAGTTACAGGCAAAACATGAAGATTAGATACAAGTTGATACATGATATTACATAATGCAATAAGAGTTTACAATCTTGCTTGTGATAGGGAAAAAACATGATGTACAATAATTGAAAAAGATCGATTATTACATAACAGTTTATATGTGTCAAATTAGGTTTAAATAGAATTTTTAAATGGGATCTTGAGAAAATACTTGGAAGCACATGATAGTATGAGGGAAAACATATATGGCAGCATGTGGGGTTGGAGTTGATATTAGATTAATATATGACTGTATATAAATTGAACTTATTTGGTAGAAAGGATTATAGTTTTCATAGCTGTCTTATTGTTTGTGTGTTACATAAGTTGCATGTGAAAAACATGAGTTTTTAGATACAATTTGATACATGAGATTACATATGCAATGAGGGTTTACAATTTTGCTTATGATTTTAAAAAAAATGTGTTTTACCCATTTGGAAGAATAATAATTGTTGCATAACAAGATACATATTTTAAATTAGATTTACATAATTTTTTCAAAAGCATTATGAGATTAATACATGAAAATACATGGTGATATTTGTTAAAACATTTAGGGAGTGTGGGTGAGTTAGTGTACTATTGGTATATGGTTGCATATAAATTGTGCTTATTAGTTTATGAGCACTATAGGTGTCAAGGCTAAGGCTTATTGTTCATGTGTTTGGTATTTGAAATTCATATGACGTAAGTTGGTGGAGTGATCTGGTAAACTTCTTCTGATCAGTGAATTGATGAGACAGGTTTAGTGTGTTACTCTTAAGTTGGGCAATATTTATTCCAGAGTTCACCCTGGTATGATGTTGGAACTGTTAGTTCATGAATGGTATGCACATGAGCTGGTTGAGGTTCCAGAGAGTGGTGTGGAAATGATATAGAGAGCAGTTGGAATCTGTGGCTGATATAATGATGGACTTAAAGGGGAAAGGTCTTAAATGTTATAAAATATCCCATTTGGCATGGTAATAATAAATTTTGACAAATTGTTGCCACACCATGGAAGTGGAGGTGGGTACAATCTTGTGTTTTAAGTCTATATTTTAAATGTCATTTGCATTGGTTGTCCTGAAACTTCAAATTGGCTTATTCATTAATGGACTTGAAATATCTTTGCTATTGCTGACATGGAATATGTTCTTGAGAATGTAGTAGGCATATGTTTTTTTTATAAGATAAAGTTGAAAATATGGTAGAATAGGATTTGGAATCAACCATTTGATCATGTGGTTGTATGGCAGCAATTTTGATTGGTTTTAACAATTTAAAAATGTCCTTTTTTAAAAAAAAAAGCTTTTTCAAATTCAAAATTATCTTAGAAAAGATGTGTGGCATAGCGATTTGTTAATAATTGGTTTAATATACATTAAATTTACCTGAAATAGTGCAAATTTTGAATAGTCTTTTGGGGGAGGGCTAAACACAGACATTTTGCCATGTTGCCTAGCAATACTAAAGTTTATTGCTGCTAATGAAATATTTTTCTTGCCAATTATCTATTAAACACACTGAATTTTTTTATAACTAGAATGTTATCTAATTAGGGCATGTTCAGCTTTTTGTGATGATTTGAAATTTATCTTTAAAAAAACTATTATGAAAATTTTTAGGATTTGAAACAGGAGCTTTTGGAATGAACATGGTGACAGGGCTAAGATTAACTGTGAAAAATTACTAAGATCACATGATCACTATTTCTTATGCTAGCACATTACTGTTATTAAAACAGGCAAAACTCTCTATACAGCAGTGCCACTCAGTGCAAACCAGAGTAATAAATGGATGCCAGAAGGCTTACTACTGTATGGAGAGTTTTGCCTCTTTTATTAACTGTGAAACTTCTTTTTCTTCATCTTCTTGGTTTTTTTCATCTTATTATTATTATTATGTTTCAAATGATAAACTTTATTGAGACTCAAAATAAGTTACATTTGAAAACATGAGGTCTTAGATACAAATTGATTTATGATATTACATATGTAATAAAGGTTTATAATTTTGATTGTGATAATAAAGAAAACATAATTTACATTAATTAAAAGAAAAATAATTATTACATAATAATGTCAAATTAGGTTTTCATATAATTTTCAATGTGATATTGAGAAAAATATGTGGAAATGCATGATAGTATGATTGAAAACATGTGGAGGAGGGGTTGAAGTTGGTGTTAGATTGACAAATAGTTTCATAAAAATTGGGCTCATTTGGTGAGAGTAATATAATTTTCATAGCTAAGTCTTCTTGTTCATTTGTTATGTAAATTCCACATGAAAAAAAATGGAAAAAATACCAATCAGCACAAATTACATTTTAAAAGAATGGAAAAACATTAGTATGCATAAATTGCATCTTGGGAAAACAAGAAAATGCCAGTCAGCATGAAATGCATTCTAGGAAAATGGAAAAACATTAGTTCAGCATGAACTGCACCTTGGGAAAAATGGGAAAATGCCAGTCAGCATGAATTGAATCTTTGAAAAATGGAAAAACACCAGTTATCATGAATTACATCCTTTTAATAGTGATGGTATTGAGAAAATTTTGGGGGTTGAAGCTTGAGAACTTGCAATTATTATACAACAAAAAAATTAAGATTTGCTGCAGGACTATAATTATACAATTTTCAAAACAAGGTTGCCATTTTTTTTTTTATTATTCATGTTAGTCAAAAATAAATGCTATCAAATTTTTCCATGTACACATATGGAAGTTTTTAAGAAAAATATGCTATGTAATCAAGTTTTATTCTATCTTTGATAGCGGTGTAAAATTTACCTTTAATAAAGGGAAGATTGATTAAATTTTTAGAATTTGAAGCAGGAACTACTGGAATGAACATGGTGACAGAATTAAGATTTACTGCTGTATTATTATTATTTATCATCATCATCGTTATTATTATTATTATTATTATTATTATTATTATTATTATTATTATTATTACTACTACTACTACTACTACTACTACTACTATTACTACTACTACTGTTATTACTACTGCTTATATTACTACTACTACTACTACTGCTACTACTACTGCTACTACTACTACTACTACTATTATTATTATTATTATTATTATTATTATTATTATTATTATTACTTATAATCTGGTTGAATGTCTATTCTCCAAACCTGACATTTTAAAGTATATCGATATGCCTAACATGATAATTATCATTGAAGCAGTTAATATAAAATGACAAATAAAAAGAAAACAAAATAGGTAATAACCCATTCAATTAGTTATTTTTTTAAAAATAATTAACTCATAAATTAACACCTTACAATCAAGGTGTTAAAAGTAACATTCTATCCCCAGCCATGTATAATTAATTAAGAGTTTAGTAACTTTTAAGTGCCATATTTCATTTGGCTGTAAATTAATTTCATTCTGCATTACCAACAATATAAGCAAAAGTATGCTTATAAACATCATGATTCCAAGAATATGTGGATTTTTTCTGTTCTCCATCTTTTGTTCAACATTTAGAATGATTTTAACTCATAGCCTGGGGAGGGTTGATTTACTCCTTTTGCTTCCATAATACACTGAGTTATAGTAAAAAAAATATTTATATGTCATTTCTTTATTTATTTATTGTAGTAATCATTGAAGAACATATTCCTAATGTTATATTAAATTCTTGGGTTGAGTATAAAAACTTGAAGTTGCATCTATAATTTAAACAAAGAGAGAATTATTGGGTATATGGTACAAACATAAAAATGAATATTTTACTTATATAATAATGGTGATATTAATAATCATAATAATGTAGTTGATTAATATAATAGTATTTACTTTATATTTTACATAAAATATGGATATAAAGAAAATAATTTTATATATTTTATAAAACATCTTGAAGAGAAATGTATTTATTCATGATATTGCAGAGATATTTTTCATTTTAGAATAATAAAATAAATAACACGACAGAGACAAATCTTTTATAGAATAGTGATGAGATAATTTCAAGTGTAGGTTTATAAGAATTATTATAATCATTTATCTTAATTTGAAATAATAATTTCAAACTTCTACCCACGTTCATAAGTGGTCATGCGGAGCATGGACAAAGGATTAGATCTACCGTTGAACTGTATGAGACATACAAGCTGGTCACCTATCAACAAGACACTATTCCGGACTTGTTTCCAGCTGATATGCTTCATATTAGTCCTTTTAGCTGGTGTCAAGCATGATATCAATATTGAGCTTTCATCCCCCTGATTATCATGTAATATATTCTATGTTTAACTATTATTGTGTATTGTAACCAAATTTCTGAATAAAAATTCTATATTTTATAAATAAAAAAAACATTTTAACAAGAACATATATTAGAAATAATTAGCAAATACCCATGATGAGTAATCGGAGTGTATATTCAATATAATTACGTGTAATTGCTTTACTATCTTTATAAGTTATAGTCTTACATGTGTGTATAAATTTGAGTAATGATATATAGATTTTAATTACAACTCAAGAAATAATTTTATATAGTAATGATATTTCAGATCAAGAAAATACTTTTTTTAAAAATTAGATTAGATCAAATGAAACCTTACGATGTCGATCACATCATGGTTTTTTTGTTGTTGTTATTGTTTGTTTATTTCTTGGAAGATTATTAATCATTAATTTTTTTTATATTTTATTTATATATATGGTAATAAAGTTATATTATTGTTGTTTTCATGGTAGTTTTTATTCTCATTATTTTATTTTGGATTTGATATTTGTAAACGCCGGCTATTTTGATAGTTTGTATTATAATTCCATCAGAGTTCTTTTATTATTATCATCATAACACCGTAATTTGTCTCATTTTTTTTCTTTTAGGTAGCTTGACATGAAGGCTAAATATAATAAGAATAAGATTTAGCATGCGTATATACTGTATAAATATTCTGGTCTGCATGATGTTCATAAATAAGAAATATTGCGAGTTAGGATAAATAAATAATCTCTGATTTACAGTTTTATCATTCATGCTTTCTAATATATGAAATGACTAAATCAAAATTCTGTTCTTTATACTTTCCCAGTCATTGAACAGGCTTGTTTAGTTTATCCTCTTTTAAATAAATAAATAGCATCTTTTGCTACAGAATTACTTATTTTCATGACTGCCATTCTAAACCTTAATGAGAACGTAGTCCTTTTCAATTAAGACTGTAAAAATGTTATATTACACCACAAAAGATGTCTTGTCTTGCATTGGTGGTCGAGAGGTCAGCGCGACTGCCTTGCACTAGCAGGCAGTTGCCCGGGTTGCGGGTTCGCGTCCCGGCCGATGCTATGACACTCAAAAAAAAAAGATGTCAGTCTTATGAAATATAATCGTATTTGTATCTTATTCACTTTTGAAAGGATCCCCCTCCCCCACCGTTACATCAGTCTTTATCATTTAGTAATTGTAAGATCTCTTATTCAGTTTTAAAGAGATTGACCATAGCATCACTAATTGCAAAGTGTATAAATGTTCCCACTTCCTCGTGTTGGTAAAGATCATTCCCGTCTCTTATTCAACAGACCTGAGTACAATTTGCTATATAATATATTCAAAACTATTCATGCTTGCTATTTTATCATATCAATTCGATAATTGTAAAACAATATTCCTCTCTTTATATATGAGAAATCTATATGCCCAATGAAAGAGAGATCTTGCAAACGACATTTGAAAATTTCAATTTAAAAATAAAAGCAGATAACAATTTATTCCAAAATTTGATAACAATCATATATTTTACTTCAGTATTAATTTTATATATATATAAAAACTTTAAATATGATAGATTTATCCAACTTTAGCTATATGTGGTTGGAGTATTAAACCGTTCTCAATGTCTCCTCTCAATTCCTAGCTATTTTAATATTTAAAAGATCAACAAAAAATGCAAAGTAAACAAAGTATTAAATTTACTTAGTGATGTCTAAATTTTGAACTGAAATTACAAGGCTGTGCCAGAATTTTGTATAAAGCAAAACTAACGGGATAAAAGATTAAATTTTTATAATACAGATGGATTATAATTATTATATCCTTAATATATTCTAGCAAAGATATCATTCCAAAATTAAATTTTAAAAATACATTATGAAGTAGAGCAAAAATAGGAAGTGGTCATTCTATAGGGTGACAATATCCTTTTTTAATAGCCTACCACTATTCATATAATAAACTATATAAAATGTCAATCCTTCTAGTTGAAGTTTTTTATCCATGTATATATATTTCCTATCACAAATTCTAGATTTCTTATCAATCAATTCTTTCTCCCAAGTATCTAACCATTTTCTAAGCCATACTCTTAAGTTAATGTCCAAATAAATAATCTCATAGAAAAATATTAAACTTTCATGCAAATATTCTATTTAAAAATACTACCTTTAGCCTACAATTGTTCTGAGATAACCACTGTGTTACAATAAGTTAGTATTGTACATTATCTGAAATAATATTTTTAAAATGATAAGTTAGAAAAACAATGTTCGTGTCATAAATATTATATTTCAAACCAAATTAAAAAAATATTTGAAATCCAATAGATAAATTTTTAAAAGTTTGAGTACATGTTAAATTCTCTGCCTTAAGTTATGAAGGTTACCTGAGCAATATTTAACCAGATTTTGTGCTGTAATATCGTAAATTAAAAACTCAGTGAGTAATAAATAAATATGTTTATATCTTCAAGCTTTTAGGCCAAGATGATTAAGACTGGCTTATATATATATATAAAAGTTAAGTAGAGAGAAGGTTGGTATCATCCTTTTCTTATCAAAATCTCTGTCATGTGTCAAGGCATGATCGTTCTTAAGACAGCTGTTTAAAAATCTGCTTGGCTGTCTGAGAAACAACTGTAGGCACTTGTGAAAGATTAGCAACCTTTCAATTATTAACCTGATTGTTGATAGATTCAAAAAAAAAAAATAAAGTATTCAATCCACTTCACTCTCATCAAATCTCTTTAACAGAATCATTTAATGCGATTATGATCCTCAAATCAAATTACTACATCCACCACTTCATCCAACATTACTTTATATCTTCTCTAAACAATGTATATAAATAATTTTAAGATCATTTGACTAAATACATAATGTAGTTAGTTTTTTTCTTTGACTGATGAGGATTAATTTTAAATTTATCATAAGTTGTGTGTGTTTTAAAGCAAAAAAATGTCATTTGTAAAAAAATATCAGCCACACCCACCCATAAAGTTTTTATAAAAATCTGGAAATAGCTTGCTTCCTCATAAAATGGGAACTTACATTGGAAAATAATAAATTGTATAGTTTTTATTCAGATTCATTGTGCTGCTGGAGTTAATTGTCAAAATATATTCTAGATTTAATGGCTACACAATCCTATTTTAAATCTCTTATTCGTTTATTATTCTAATCTTTAACGATTGAATACTTTTAGTATTTAATATGGGTCTAAGGCTAAGCTTTAATAAAATGAAACAGGAAATCTTGGTAATTCTAATGTTGATTTGAAATATTATAGTATATAGCTGTTATTCTTCAGAATCTATGAAGCTAGAAACAAGATCTTATTTATACAATTTATTTTATAATATTTGTTAAAAGTAAAGTTATCATTGATCATAAAAATATAAATGTAAAAGTCTTAGATTTTGAATTAATTAAACAACTTTGAAGAAGTTTAAAAATCTACCTATACATTTTTTTTATATAAAGTATAGACTTTTTATCCTGATTTTTTTTATAATAACCATATTATTAAAATATTTAGTAATTGTTTTAATGTTGACATCAATATATATATGTAAAATTTATTATCATTTATTGAAGTTAATTTTCTATGCTTTTTGATTTATTGACTGCAGTTTCTGACTTTTTTTAATATTATTTCTATCAAAAGTAGTTGATTCAAGTTTAATTCTATCATTAGTTGTATTCCTTAGATTCCTACTTGTATTAATAATCTGATAATGATATTTTTGCTATTAACTTCTCAATTATTATCATTTTGTTTCCTTATTTGAAAAAATTATTGAACATTATTTTAGTCTTTTTAGCATTTATCTTTAGATCTACTTTCCTTCTCTCATCTGATAACACTTGTAAACAATTCCTAGAAATTTAAATAGAGAGATTTAAACTTAGGATTTTTCAATTTATTCATCCTCCACTCCGTCTCAACCAAGTGATACACATGATCACACCCATGCAAAAAAACATGATCCCCAATATATATATTTCATGTAGAACCAGCACTCATCAGTTGTACTAAATCACAATCTCTCACACATACATACAATCAGTGCTCAGTTTAAATTAAGATAACAATTCCTCAGACTTTAATAGACAGGCTTCAATTTTCTCATCCTTCCAGTTAAATTAATTATTCAACCTTCCATTTTATTGACAAACCTATGATGGAACACTCAATGCCTTTATGGATTTGAATATTATAGTCATACCCACATAGACATTTCATCATTCTAACTCCTCATATTGTCAGACATTATGTATCCATATATATTATTAGGAGAGGAATGTGCTGAATTTATGCTAAGATGTAATCTATTTCCCAAGCTATATGTAATTCTAAGGCTGTACAGTTGGAAGGGTGAGAGGATTGATGAAGCCTGTCCATAAAGTTTAAGAAATTGGTATCTTGATATAAACCAAGCACTGATTGTATATATATATTACTTTTTGTTTACATTTGTAACGGTTTTTTCTAATACAATTTGAATCTAGTTGATAATGACTACATAGATAGTTGAAAGTACTTCTATTAAATTGTGGTATATATTTGTTTTTTAAAATATTGTTTTACTGTATTAATTATTGTATTGTTTTGAATAATTATATATATATATATTTATATATATATGTGTGTGTGTGTGTGTGTGTGTGTGTGTAAGAGAGAGATTATCATTAGCCCAATTGATGAATGTTGTCTCTGCACAAAATACATACATTGTGAATTATGTATTATTTGCGCGTGTATGGTCATGTGTATTGGTTACGTGAGATAGAGTGAGCAGAAGATAAATAGACTAACAAATCCTGAGTTCAAATCCCTCTAATTACATAGATAAGAATTATTCAGTATAAACAAATTATATTCTGCTTTAGAGTTCAAAAGCAAGTTCTTCTTTACAAAGTCTAATGACATATATTCTCCAATATATTTATTTATTTAGCTTTTCATTTTAATCTAGAAAAATATTTCCACTAGAAATTCCATGCTGGAAAAATAAAAATTAACAAATAGAACTGATTACTACTAAATAAAAAATGAACATGTTAAAATTTGTGAGATAATAAATCCTATGTGGTTTATAGCAGTCAGACAGTGGCAGAATATGGATTTCAAGATCTGTGGATCACAACTCAACTCTGTCCCTTCCTTAATTCAAACCTTTTATCAAACTCCTTTATAATAAACTGTTTGTTTACTGATTTTATTTTATGAGAGAATGACAACATCAAAAACTTGTTGTAAAAAAAAGCTTGTGGCAGACTTTATAGATGAGAATTGAGAAAAACAAAATTGTATTATTATTGGATGATGATGATAACATGATATAAAAAAGTAATAATTATCCCACTATAGACCAAAGGTCTTTCTAACAACTCTCCATAAAAAATAAATAATTGTATTGTTAGTTGCTTAAGGGGTCATATGATGTTTGAGTGACCAATTGGCAGATTAAATACAGCAATTAATCAAATATTTTTTCTTCTGCTGCTGAAAATCCATCACTTATAGATTATGAATCCATAACTCTTCTGCTAAGCCAAATACATACAAGCTGTTTTTCACATAGGAATACACACTAAGAGGATTGACAGACTAATTGTTTTTTATATTTTTATTCTTCAGCAGAATCCATCACTCTTCTATTATGTTAAATACACACCGATATCCCTTAACATAGGAACTATAAAAGAAAAGATCCATTGATCTAGTCAATTGTTCTTGTTTTTCAATAATATCATAACTGCAGTATCTATTAAATATGGATAAATGAGAAATATTCTTTATGAAGTAATAAACTTCAAATATGCATATCATTAAAATAGTTTATAGCTCAGAATCTATAGAGTCATTTTAACAAATTTGCAAATATCATCTCTCCTACCATGATTAATCCACCACTCAGAAAAGAAATGAACCCATTTTTATTTGATTTTTAAATTATTATACGGATAATAATTCAGTCACTGGCTTTAAAATTTGCTACTCATTCATTTTCCAACTAATAATCTTACAATCTAGCTATGATCTTTATAAACTAGTTTTTTGAATTAAAGCCTAAGAAATTCTTAATTACTTTTTTTAAAAGGTTCCTATTTTATTCAAATTCAATCTCTAAATTTCAGGGTATGATTGATGATTTAAAACACTAAAAACCTCTATTAACAATGAATGTATATACTTTTAAGTAAAAGTAAGTTATCGGATGTTTTTCTATTTGATTATACATTTTTGATATTTATATGTTTATGTGTTTGTTAAGTGTTTTGTTTCTCTTGGTTTTTTAATTGCAAGCAGTAAATATTCTAATAAAAATTAATTACCTAATTGGGTATCATTTATTAATTTTTTGTTAATTTCTTTTAAAATATATATGAGACAGATAAGACTTTCTTTATCTAATAAAAGTTCTCAAGGGAACAGTTAAATTATTATTATTTAATGATTAAATCTAATGTCTAGATATTCGAAGATAATAAATTTTATTTAATTTTTGATTGTATGTGTAGAACTGTTTAATTTTTGATAGATCTTGTGTCATAAATAATTGCTGTTGGACAAAATCAACAGAAAAGTATCCTCTTAATTAATTATTTTTATTCATAATTTATAAAACAGATCTTAAATGATACGACGGTAGTAAAATTAAAAGCTCTTATTTAATTAAAGACAAAATTTTCCGAAAAAGAAAAATATATAAATATGTAAATTCAATTGAAGCAAAACTATTTTCTATAATGATGTGTATTTGTTGGGTGGTTTTGTGTGTGTGTGTGTGTGTGATTTTGCATAACAGTAAATTAAGCTCTTATCAAAAAAAAATTGTTGTTTTTTTTTTATATGTCAAAGCGTCGGCCGGGAAGCGAACCCCGGGATAACTGCTTGTAAGGCGGCTGTGCTAGCCACTCGGCCATCAATGCTTGACAAAAAGTTTTTAAGTGAAGAATTTATCTAGTACGCATAACAAGCATAGTATTCCATAAAAGTATTTACCCCCCCCCTTTTCAATCAGATAAAATAAATATGTTTAAAACAATAAGTTATTTAGCAAAATAATATTAATATAAAAATTTACAAAAATAATTATTACTATAAACTTACTTAAAAAAATAAATATGTTTAATATGCTATTATTAAAAAGAATAATTAAAATTTATGATAGTGTTCTTAAATATTACAGAGCTAGAATAATATAATGTTCTTTTCCATTAAATCCAATCAAAAAATCTACTCTCTCCTTTTTACTTTACAAAAACTTTATTTTTTCCATCACCATATATATATTCACTTGTTTAAACATCCAACTACTAAACGATGATGATCAGGTGAAACCATTAATTAATTATGACTTCTTGCATTCAACATATAGTTTTAGTACTAACAAATTTATTCTTTTTATTTTATACCAGAGCTATCTATTATGAACTTGAGAAACTAATGCACATTAGATCGTAGTAATAGTTTTTAGTATATAGCTACTGATCTTTTTTAAAAATTTCATGATACTTGTTTGATGCTATAAAAATATAAAAGGTGACTGCTGGATATGGAGGTGCAAGAGTCAAAGCTTTTTACTGACAAAAGCAAATAGCCAGAATATAATCTAGGGATGCATATATATCACTATATCTAATGTCCAATGATTATTCAAGTTTACAAGAATTGACTCTGGCATAAAATGAATAGAATAAATAATTATTCTCTTAAAAACCTTATACTAATCTACTATCTAATTAACTTGTTTGTCTTCAAGTAAAGAATTATGTATATATAACATATGAATCATCATCATCATCATCATCATTATCAACCATTATCAATCCACTGCAGGATGAAGGTCTCTCCAAGTTTAATCCATCTTCTCTGATCTTTAGCTTCTCTTCTCCACATCACCCCTGCACACTTTCTTATTTCATCCATCCATCTCACATGTGGTCTCTTTCTGGGTCTTTTACAATCTCTTGGAATCCAGTTTAAAATTTCAATTGTCCATCTATTATCATCTCTTCTAGCGATATGTCCAGCCCAACTCCACTTCAATCTTTTAATTTTTTCAATGAAGTCAGTAACACCTGTTTGTTCTCTTACCCATACATTGCATTTTTGATCTCTTCTTGTTACTCCCAACATACATCTCTCCATACTTCTTTGAGTGGTCTGAAGTCTCTGTATTGCTCTTCTATTAAGTGTCCAAGTCTCAGATCCATAAGTAAGAACTGGTAAAACACATTTGTTAAAAACCTTCCTTTTCAAACCCGTAGGCATATTTCCTTTCAGTATCAAGTTATTTCTACCAAAAGCACTCCAAACAAGTTTAATTCTATGATTAATTTCATCCATTATGTTTCCATCTGTATTAATAATCTGACCAAGCAGGAATATTTCCATAAAATAACATGTCAGCAGTGATGTTGCTAGGTAGCTATCATTTTCCATTGACAATCTTTAAAGCAAACTATTTGCTCTAGTAACCCATAATAGTTTTTTTTGTCTTGGGTTTATTTAGGAACAAAAGCAGGTAAAAATAAACTTAAGACAAAAAACTATTGTGGGCTACCAGAACAAATAGTTTTGCTTAAAGACTGTCAATGGTAATTGATAATTATCTAATAACATTTTTGCTTACACTTTAATTAATCCATTAAAATATTTAATGTAACATATATATATATCATTTGACAATAATATTTGGATATGAACACAAATGTATTATCTATAAATCTTTAAGTATATTAATATTATATTTTAAAAGTGTTCTAGGTTTAATGAATTTATGTCATGAATTTTTTTAGGTGAGATCTTTTGCGAAGTAGATCTTAATGCAAATAGCTGCTAACTTATCTTTTAAAAATCAGACAATAAAAAAATTATTCTTCAAACATATATATATATCCAGCACAGTGATTGTTTGATTTTTTTTTTATTTCTGTGAAATAATCAAACAACTAGCTCTCTGATTGGTTCATATAATCAATTGATTACATACACCAATTTAATTATACGTATAGGCAAAAAGCAAAATGAAATACTTAATCTAAGATTCTGAAAATCAGTTTGATGATAGCAGTCCAATAAAAAATAACATGATATCTAAAATTTGGAGATAAATCTAAACATCATTGTTTTTTCACATTTTAAATAATGCCACCTACAGTCGATTACTAATAGTAATTTTAAATAATATTTTTATTTGTTTTTACAATTTGCTATGAAGATTGGAAATATTTTGAATCATGATTAAAATAGGAAGTATTAGCATTCAAATACAGTTTCTAATTCAATGAAGCATGATAAAATATTCATTCAGCTTTCTGCATAAACAGAATCCCTTCAAGTATATCATGAGCAGATTTTGCATATATGTAATCTTATGTAAATAGTTTCCAACACATATAAAGTGTAAAAACATTCCTAAATTTGACAATGCTTTCAGATTTTGTTTGGTTTCTATATAATATTATGTGTTTTCATATTCTTCTGTATGACTAATGGTTCATATGATTTCGAAAGGAAATTTTGACTTCTATAAAAGATGATTAAAACAACGTGCTTCAAAACTATCCACTTATGTAAATTGGGGACAGCTTATATGAAGTTTTCCCCAAAACAACTGATTATTGATAATATTGTTAAGGAATCTGTAGATAATTCAACCAGGAGATGGATACACCTAGGATTTATTATGTTACTCAATTTTGACATTCTATGTATAATTTGACAGTCCTTAACTATGTATTTTGTGTCTGTGATTGGCTATAAATTCCTTTTTAAGTAGGGAAATATCACAAACTACTGATTAGATTGTAGTAAGATCTAGAAAGATCAAGTACATATGATTTTATTGTTAGATCTGAAAAAAACTTTTTTGGATATTTAAAAAAGCCTAATTTTATACCATAATTTTTTACATGTTTAAAATGATTCTTAGAATAAACATTCAGAAGAAAATCTTGATTTAAGATATGTTTTAAATGTAAACCATATCTTGAGTTAATAATAGGTTTGTTTACTTTTATGTTGTTTATATTTTGAAAAATAATTTATCTTATTGTTATCTGATTTAAAAATATATGAAAGGTGGAGAAGTCACTGCAAAAGAGTAGACTTGAATTATAATTATATGTGAGACTATGTTCATTATCCACAATTAATTATTAAATATCTTCAGAAAAAAAATCAAGATTTATTTAAACATTTCAACCCAAATAAAAAAAAAAAAAAAAAACAAAAAATAATTTTTAAATTATTTTTTTTTTTTTTTTCTTCCCACCCCACCCCCCACCCCCCCACACCCAGGAGAGCAAGGGGGAGGACGTATTTAAAAAAAAAAAAAAAAAAAAAAAAAAATTTATAAAAAAAAAAAAAATTCCCTTTTATTAATAAAAAAAAATAAAATTTAAAAAAATAATAATTTATTATTTAATATAATAATATTATTTTTTTTTTTTTTTAAATAAAAAAAATAAAAAACCAAAATAAATTAAATAATTAAAAAAAATTAAGACCATTTTAATTTAATTTTTTTGGAGTTAAATATAAAGAAGATGTAAAAAAATTTTTTTTAAAAAAAATAATTTTTTAAAAAAATTTTTTTGATTGAGTTGTTTTTTTTTATAATCCCCCCCCCCCCCAAAAAACCCCAGAGAGAGACCGGCCGAAGGGGGGGGGGGCGGGATCTTTTGTATGATTTTAAAAAAAAAAAAAAAAAAAAAATTTTTTAAAAGATAACCCCCCTTAATTTAAACATTTCAAATACACATTCAATTGTTAATAATAGCACAGAGATTAGTATATAGTACAATGTTTGGAATGGTATTGTTTGTTTTTGTTTTTTCAAACATTGCTGGTATAACCAGTGACAATACTAGCATAAAAGTCAAACCTGAGACTTTTAGCCTTTGATAGAATTATCTTAATTTAGTCTTCACAAATCTAGTTATCTCCAGTTTGATTCCCATGCTAATACTGTCACTGTTTGAACCATTAGTACCTAAAGAAGAGAGGAGTACAATATCACTTGAAATGTTATATTATTTGCTGACCTATGTGATGAATATATTTTAAAAATTTGAACAAAATTAATATTTTTCTAAAGACATTGAACAATTAATTATAAACAATTAAACGTAAAATATTATCACAAACTTTCAGATAAAAAGACTTAAATTATGTCACTAATGAATCTAACAGTAATTTGATATAAAAAATGAATATAAGTTTTCTTCAAATAAAGAGCATAATGTGCAACAGTAAAATATTGTGCTAAAAAAAGTTATTCTGAATGTATTTGCATCATAACTTTAAGTAATGCCAGCCAACTTGCAAGAAGATTGTGCCTAAAAATTGTTTTAGATCTAATCTTATGATTGACAAGAATAGTAAGTAGTAGTAAGAAATAGTTCATAGTCACTGTAACTAAATTTTATCGATAGGATTTCATGTTTTACATTATTTTTCAGTTCTAATACATAAGTTGTTTGAGGTGATCACAATCATTTTGTATATAAGAAAGTTCTATTTTATTGTGGCATAACACTGAGTTATCTGCATTTAAGATGGTTTATATACTATAAATCTCCACAATATGGTTCTTTTACTTTTTATTTATAATAAATCCAAATTTATTTCTGCTTTCAATATTCATGCTTTTGTATTACCAAACACTTTACGTTTCAAATCAGCTGTTTCTTTTTTGTGTGATTTCACAAATTCCAACAATGTTTCTTAATATCATAAAGCACTTTTAATCCAAGTAAACTTCTTTCATTTGAAAATGATATGCAGTCGTTGGTAGGTAAATAAAAAAACATTACTGAATAACGGTCTGTCCGCAGCACATTTTAAAGATACCAATTGCGACTTTAATATTTTAAGAGTTTTATACATTTCACCTCTCAAAATAAACATTAAATATAGTGTTGATAATGGTATGTTGTTTTGTAAGGGATATTTGTTCATCATTATAGACAATTGAAGAATTGATTGATTAATTAATAAAATAAATATGGAAGATTTGTTCTTTTTCTTATGCAGTTTAGTTTTAGCAAATATCCTTTGAAGTAAATCTTCTTATTTTTAATAATATATATATTATAATGGTCCGAAATGGAGAATAATAATTACAGTCTTATCGTAATCAGCCATACAGGGCACCACTAGGCATTTGAACCTAGAAAATTTATAGAGTTGGCAGATATGTACTGTTAAAGATCCAACTTTTATTTTATATTTAGACCGTTAGCCCAAGTCACTAGCTCAGTGGAGACACAGAGATAATATATACAACTTGTTTAATTTGTATCTTAAATATAAAAAAATAAAAGCCACTGCCAGTAATTAACACACAAACAACATTTATTTACACACATATATAATCATTTTAAAATTTGAGGAATAACGTTTATTATTTTAGATTTTAAAATTCTTTTAATTTAAATTATTATTTTAAGATTTTAAATCATCGACACAGATGAATTTTACATTTATTTTAAGATTGTCGAATATGAATAAACTACATAGATTTGCATTTGAAAAGAAAATATTCTATCCCTTATTTAACCTTAGGCCAAAAGTTCACAGTGAAACTGGCATCAATCCATCTGATACATTGATGTATTCAATGTAGCATGAAAATACGACAGCACAAAATACCATACTGTCAGGAATGTACATCTGAACAGTATGGTTAGAGAAGACATTGACTCTCAACCAAACAGGAATGCTACATATGTCGGCAAGAAGAACAATAAAAAAACTCCATAGGAAGGGACTGCGTTTTCTGTCTTACTATTCTTTTCCATAGGCAAAAAGGGGTGTGTGGCATATAATGGAGATCCTGCACATAGTGAACCTCATACTACATCTACTAATTACACCAATATATCCAATCCATTGACCTAATTTAACTATGAAACAAATAACCTAAGATTACCCTCCCCTAATTAATTAATATAACTTTACAAATCTATATAGCCATTCATGCCTGACTTAAATTTAACATTTATATAAGTTCACACAGATGGATTTATAAAAGTTTGTTTTTTAATGTTGAGCATAGATCGACTGCACAGATTACATGCTCAAAAACAATTCAATCGACTGCACAGATTACATGCTCAAAAACAATTCAAAATAAACATAAATGATCAAAATATAAAGTCGTTGATGTAATTGCAGAGGGATTTCACAAGAAATGCAATGGCATTCATCATACGATGCCGCATTGACACCAATAACTAAAAAGACATCTGAATAAATACATTTTAGATATTCAATGTAAGATATCATTATTTACCGAATGTCTATATATTTTAATCAAATATGAAAACAAAAACATAATTAAACATGCAAGTGTCAATACTCAACTTAAATTTAATGCATTTAAATAATTTATACAAATAAATATTAATAAAAATAAAAATAATAAAAATGGAAATGATTTTTTTTTAACTTAAATGTATAAATTCTAAACATTAATTATCAATTTGAAATTTGAAAGTCAGATAAGAGTTCATTTTAAAATTTAGATTCTGAATATTAAAAGCTTGAATGAAAGTTCTTAATTATATTTAAATTTTATAGTTCATGTCTTACAGAAGGAGAATCACAGTTCCTGGGGCCAATTCCTGTGACATCTCTATTTGAAATCTGGTCTGTTGTTCTGGAGGAGGCCTAAGCTGGTTCAATCCTGGTATTACAGTCATTCTATTTGAAATAAGTGAGAGAGTGACAAGTGCATCTTATTACTCTTCTTACAAAAATCAAGCTGGAACTCCACTTAATTTCAATATTTTTCCTTTTATAGTACTCGTCCGGATTCATTGAACATCGTTTCCTGTTGCAATAATTTCCATTATGGTCCAGGCCTTCATTGCTGATTCTATATTGGACATCTAATTTATTTTTTATTCTCTTATCTATATCTTTCAACTGACCTTTTTTCCTATAAGAGCCCCAAGGGCTAATTTGCTTTCCAATTAATTTATAAAACAATCATTTCCATTTACAAAAATATTTTATCTTTAGATCTTGTACTTTTTTAAAATAAAAAGTACATTCAAATATTTTTTTTTTTAAAAAAAGAAAATAATTTTTAAAGTTTTGCATCTGTGCGAATATATATATGTATACATGTTTAACAACTCTTTAATTTTTTAGCTTTTAGTTTTTATTTACAAACTTAGTTTTTATTTTAATCTTAAATTAATGTAATGACATATTTTATACCGTTACAATATATATATATATAATCTATCTTACAACAATAATAGGCATCCTGAGTTTATAAAAATACTCTAATTCACAATTCACTGGTGAAAAATTAAATATTTAAGACTTTCAAGTTGATATCTTTGTGTTACATTATTATAATCATAAAGTGTTAAAAAGAATTTTTACTATTTGCATTGTTAATATTATAAAATATAACTGGTGGTGATAGTGAGCTGGCAATGATATCCTTAATACTCTAAGATACCTAATTACTCTATATTGTGACAGAATGGGTTTGAACCCAGTCACAAATAAAATTATTAATTGGTATTTAAACATATATGTAGATGTAGATATATAATATTTAATTTTTATTACATGGTGGTGGTTACAAATACACAAACGGGGAAGGGACTCTGTAATTTTGAAATTATATATATATGTGCATGTGACAAATGTGTGTATGAATGGATTAAATAGTTGAAAAGAGAGAAATGAGATTTTTGTTTCACGTTAAAAAACTAGAAGTTGCCCACAGAAATGAGATTTCACTTTCTTTTATGTACAAGATAAGCTATGATAAAAGTTTTCACAAGTCAACCAGATCTGGTTAGTCAGTATTTGAAACAGGAAGTGAAATCAAAAGCAACTTCTAGAACAAATGGAGGTGACTATAAAAGAGATTCACCCATAATGCATTTTGTCTTGGCCCTGCAGAGTTACAGCTGTGAACAGTAAATCATGAATCCAGAATAATAAAAGTTTAAATATTTTTCTTACGTAATGGCAGATCCAAAAGAAATGTCAGGGTAAAAATATACCATATCAGATTCAAACCCCTAATTCCAACCAACTGTAGCTGCCTCACCCAATAATATCAAGATGCCTTGGAATAAAATATAATTCCCAACGTGAAACCAAGCTGAACCTCGTCAACCAACGGACATGAAAATCAGGAACCTTTGCATTGAATTATGTGTTATTACCTTGATGAATGAAACCCTTTAAAATAAATAAATCTGCTTCCACTAATTCCCCAGAAAAAATTCAGGTAAAGAACTTTAAGTACTGATTATTTCTTTTTCTTTATGAGAAAGAAATTTGTATCATTTATAATAAGTGAAAGTGCAAAGCCCTAATTTTAACCAACTGTAGCTGCCTCTCCCTATAATATCAAGATGCCTTGGAATAAAATATAATTCCCAATGTAAAACCAAGCTGAACCTTGTCAACCAACAGACATGAAGATCAGGAACCTTCGCATTGAATTACCTGTTATTACCTGTGATGAATGGAACTCTTTAAAATAAATAAATCTGCTTCCACTAATTCCCGGGGGAAAAACTCAGGTAAAGAACTTTAAGTACTGATTATTTCTTTTCCTTTATGAAAAAGAAATTTGTATAGTTTATAATAAGTGAAGGTGACAATCTAAGTTAATTTGATAAAATTTTCTTAAAGTCTTGTTTAATTGCAGACATAAATAACGTAATTATTCTCGGAGGTCACGTGAAATAAACTTTTCTTAGTATCGACCTTCACTACTTGATTTATGTGTGATAAATCTATTGGAAAGAATGGCATATGTGTGCATATCGAAATGACAGAGTAATAATTACATTTTTTATAATAGTAAATACAGAAAGAAAAGTAGAGTGTTGAATTATTTATTTTAGTTATTTTTCATCTAAAAGATCAAATAATAATATTGATTTTTATAAGACTTTAATAAAAACTGATTTGATAATGAAACTCAAAACAAATCTTATTGTGATATTTATTTGCAGATCCATTTTTTTTATGTGTGTTAAAAAAAGAACCCCATTCATGGTTGCAGATCCATTTTTTTATGTGTGTTAAAAAAAAAAACCCCATTCATTGCTACTCCTGGCTGTGACACCACCCCACCATGAGACTGAGCTAGCTAATGGTCAAAACCCCTCTCATGTTACATAATATAGTGTTCTTGTTGGTAATATATTCACTTTGTGTAATTCTTATATTCATTTAAAATTGGCGCTTGGAGTCCTTTGGATGGAACGAATCCAGAAGTTTTGAATAACAATATTTAAGTCAAAACCATTTTAATTAAATATAAATATGTAGGCACGTATGTTTGCTATATCGTAGATATATATTCGGTAGTGTACTCTATCTAGTGAGATGTATGTGTTTTGTTATAATGGCATCCCAACTAAAGGGCTTCGAAGAGAAGTAGAGGGGAATGGGGAAAGTTATGAGATTTCAGAAATACGTTAATAAAGTGAAAAGTTTTATATTTTTATTGAGGAAAGAGTTGTTTGGATATATAATTCAAATGAATCATTAAATAAATTGAAGTACATTATTTTGTTAAGTATATATCAATTAAGAAATAACCATTTTGTCATTTTGTGATTGTGCAGTAGTTCAAAGATACGCAATCTGTTATCTTTTGTTTATCTAATTTGGCAAGGTTTCGAGAGTTAAAGAAACTAACAGGAAGGCAGTGCCTAGTGCTGGGATGGGGGAGTAAGTCCAAGGCATTAATAAAAAGTAAAACTAAAGAAAAGAATTTTATGAAAACAAGGGTGCAAAATAAAATGAAAAAAGAAGAACAGGAAAAATTTTGGAGCGAATTTTGAAAAAGCTTGAAAGTTTAGAATGTAGAGTCAGAGAAATAGAAAAGAAAATGGATAGATTGAAACAGAAAGTGGGAATTAAAGATGAAAATGATTTGGGGGAACCGGAAGGTGAATAAACAGATACGGAGAGCGGGGGTGAACAGAAGCAAGGTGTTCAAATAAACCCCTCAGGAAAACCAGCAGGGGTAATAGGTCATGCAATGGTGCAAGGGAATGTGAACAATTTCCTAAAAATTCATCCATTTGCAGGTAGGATGGGGGAAGCACCTGTTGAGCATCTATGTAGCTTGAGAAAATACTTTAGTATAAATCCCATGGTGGAAGGAAGTAAAATAATTATCACATGCAGCAACCTCACAGACAATGCACAGTCATGGTGGGATGTGCTTGGTCAACAGCCAGCTACTTTAGAAGAGTATCAAAAAGAAGTGAGAGAGGCCTTTTGGTTCGAGGATAAGCAGGGGTTAACGCGCTATCAAATCATGAAAGAGAAGTTTAAAGTAGATTGCAACGATAGCTATTCGCAATTTTGTCATAAACAGGTGGGACATTGGATGCATGCAACCTGACAGAGAGTCATAAACTCCATATTGTAAGACATAGCATGCCCATGAGGGTGGAACAGATAATCTTGGGGGGCAGGGAAAGCATCCATTGGAGAGATCGTGCTCAATGCCATTGACATGAGCTCGTATGACTACGGCAGGCATCATGAAGCAGAAAAAGAGGATGAAAGATGGTGGAGAATGGGAATGGAGATCTTTCCAAAATGGAGAGAAACACCTGAAGAGAAGAGACCACCTGAGAAGCTGAACTTCGGTCCAAAAAAAGAAGCAGAGGGACATGAGGCAAAACAGACAGTGTTGTACCAAAATGAGCTGTTCAAAATAAACAAAGGTATTTAAAGGCTTTCGGAGGAGGGGG
Organism: Epiperipatus broadwayi; assembly: GCA_028023455.1. Lineage (NCBI taxonomy): Eukaryota > Metazoa > Onychophora > Udeonychophora > Euonychophora > Peripatidae > Epiperipatus > Epiperipatus broadwayi. Next base: position 30,843 of record JAQFVV010007595.1, on the reverse strand, counting down.
TATTGTGACAGAATGGGTTTAAACCCAATCACAAATAAAATTATTAATCAGTATTTAAACATATATGTAGATGTAGATATATAATATTTAATTTCTATTACGTAGTGGTGGTTACAAATACACAAATGGGGAAGGGACTCTGTCATTTTGAAATTATATATATATGCGTGTGACAAATGTGTGTATGAATGGATTAAGTAGTTGAAAAGAGAGAAACAAGATTTTTGTTTCACATTAAAAAAACTAGAAGTTGCCCGCAGAAATGAGATTTCACTTTCTTTTATGTACAAGATAAGCTATGATAAAAGTTTTCACAAGTCAACCAGATCTGGTTAGCCAGTATTTGAAACAGGAAGTGAAATCAAAAGAAACTTCTAGAACAAATGGAGGTGGCTATAAAAGAAAATCACCCATAATGCATTTTGTCTTGGCCCTGCAGAGTTACAGCTGTGAATAGTAAATCGTGAATCCAGAATATTAAAAGTTTAAATATTTTTCTTATGTAATGGTGGATCCAAAAGAAATGTCAGGGTAAGAACATACCGTATCGGATTCAAACCCCTAATTCCAACCAACAGTAGCTACCTCGCCCAATAATATCAAGATGCCTTGGAATAAAATATAATTCCCAACGTGAAACCAAGCTGAACCTCATCAACCAACAGACATGAAGATCAGGAACCTTCACATTGAATTACCTGTTATTACCTGTGATGAACGAAACTCTTTAAAATAAGTAAATCTGCTTCCACTAATTCCCCAGGGAAAATTCAGGTAAAGAACTTTAAGTACTGATTATTTCTTTTCCTTTATGAGAAAGAAATTTGTATCGTTTATAATAAGTGAAGGTGACAATCTAAGTTAATTTGATAAAATTTTCTTAAAGTCTTGTTTAATTGCGGACATAAATAACATAATTATTCTCAGAAGTCATGTGAAATAAACTTTTCTTAGTATCGACCTTCACTACTTGATTTATGTGTTATTGGAAAGAATGGCATATGTATGCGTATCGAAATGACAGAGTAATAATTACATTTTTTATAATAGTAAATACAAAAAGAAAAGTAGAGTGTTGAATTATTTATTTTATTTATTTTTCATCTAAAAGATCAAAAAATAATATTGATCTTTATAAGTCTTTAATAAAAACTGATTTGATAATGAAACTCAAAACAAATCTTATTGTGATATTTATTTGCAGATCCATTTTTTTATGTGTGTTAAAAAAAAAAGAACTCTTAACCCCATTTGTGGCTACTCCCAGCTGTGATGCCACCTGACCATGAGACTGAGCTAGCTGATGGTCAAAACCCCTCTCACGTTATGTAAGATAGTGTTCTTGTTGGTAATATATTCACTTCACATAATTCTTATATTCGTATAAGATTGGTGCTTGGAGTCCTTCGGATGACCATAAATACACATTGGGAATATATTACAAGTATGAGAACGAATGCAGAAGTTTTGAATAACAATATTTAAGTCAAAACCATTTTAATTAAATATAAATACATAGTCACATATGTTTGCTATATCATAAATATATATTCAGTAGTGTACTCTATCTAGTGAGAGGTATGGGTTTTGTTATAATATATACTTTTTTTTTAATTATTTTATCTGCACAATATTAATACTGACAAAACAAAAGTTGATTTAAAATGCAGGAAAGATCTAACAGACAAATATGTTCTTTTTATATATAAATATCATCATCATCATCTTATTATTATTATTATTATTATTATTATTATTATTATTATTATTATTATTATTATTATTATTATTATTATTATTATTATTATTATTATTATTATTATTATTATTATTATTATTATTATTATAATTATTATTATTATTATTATTATTATTATTATTATTATTATTATTATTATTATTATTATTATTATTATTATTATTATTATTATTATTATTATTATTATTATTATTATTATTATTATTATTATTATTATGTTTCAATAATATACTTTATTGTCAACAAAGGTTACATGATGTTTACAAAATTATGCCTTAGCTACAGTGGCATGATGATTTTACAGATTTGGTTTGATTGACATTTTCATTGCTAATTACATAGGTATGGATGTGCTTAATAGGGTCTCCATCACTTAACCTATTCAATTACAATACTTTAGAAACCCTGGGTTTCCATGGTAGATTTTTTCACATTATGATATTTTTGTTATTGCCATCATTGTATAATTTTACTATTTGTGTTTGATCTTGTTGTTAGTTAGTGTCCCTCCTTCCATCTCTCCTTAATATTCTGCTATTGTCTTTGTTCATTGATTAAAAGTTTCATTCATTTGTTCAATTGTGTGAGAATCCATATTTTATATTCTTCTTTTAGTTTCTTGTTCATTGTTGGTTTTGTTTGAATAGCTTGGGCTTATATAATGGCTAGTTTTGCATTTTCCATTAGCTTGTAATTTTAATAGTGACCAGGTGGCCATATAGATATCTGGATGTGCAATCTTTGCATCTCTCTTTTTATTTGTTGTAGCTTGTTGTAAAATATTGCAGGATGCTATCTGATATTATTTCCCAGGCTAAATATACATCGTGTCCACTAAAATGCACAAAGTCCAAAGATTGCTGCTCATGCTGTAGGATTGTCTGCTTGTGTGTAAAGTCTATTAGTTATATAATTGTGTTGTTCTATATTGGTTAGCATATTATTTTGCATAGTATTAAGTGCTGTACAATTGTAAAGTGTGTATTGTTTCTTCAGCATGGCATATGTTGCAGAATGGATCTATTGGCCTACAAAGATGATGGTATTGTAAGAAATAGGATGTTGGTAGCGCAAATAGATTTAGCTTGATCAAGAAGTCAAAGAATTTCAGTTCCATTGACCATTTTCTGAAGTTTTTAAAAAGTTGCTTCATGTTTACTCCCAGCATTGGGCTAAAGATCTGGTTGTTTGTGACTGGGTTGATCAACTCATAAATCTGCCAGTATGTGTATTTGCTATCAAATGTGAGTGTTGTAGTTCTGACATTAATTTGTGCTGAGTGTGCTAATGATAGTAGATATCCATAAGTGGGGGATGGCTGATCTGTAGGGATTATGTTGAGGAAGCTTTGTAGCTGCTGAAATCATGCAGTTATCTTTGCCAGTAGGTTTATTGTTTTTTGTATGTAGAACAAATGTATTGTGTGTAGCCCCAGACTATTCTGTGTAGTTGGGTTTAGTGAGTTGTTTGATTGAAGAGGCTAGTTTTTCTACCCCATAGTAATTTGCTACAGAGTGATGATATGGCCACTATAAAGCTTTTTTTAAAATTGACAATAGGTGAATAATATGCAACTCTTGTTGGGAGTATGTTAAATGACTGCACTTTTGAATGTAGAGATGAGTAATAAAAATGTGGCTATATTTTTGCTTTTTGTTTGAGCTAATTTTGAAGTGTTTATATGCTTCCAGGTAAAATGGGAATCTAAGAAATGGAGTAGGTTTTCCTTGATATATCTGTGTGTAGGGTTTGTTAGTATAGATGAGCCATGCTGATGTTTTGTTTAAGTTGAATTGTATTTTGTGCAAGTCTGTGTAATTTTGTAGTATTCTTTATAATACTGGCATTTCTTTATGTGATGTTAGAAACACTGTCATGTCATCCATGTATGCAATACATGGAATACATTTGGAAATTCATGGTATTAATATTCCTGGTAATTTATTTTCATTCTCTTTTAAGAATAGATTTATATATATAATAAACAGCAGTGCACTGAGTAGGGATCCTTATGAAATCAATTGCATAGGAGTAACTGCTGTTGTGTTTCTGCCACTAAGTGTGAGGTGTATCTTTCAGTTAAGTAAGAGATTTGCAATGATATATAGTAGGATGGGTGGAATTGCTGTATTTGCAAGCTTTTTCATTAAAACTTATATTGCAACAGAATCAAATGCTGCCAGTATATCCAGTTGAATTGCAATTGGGATATACTTTTTATCTTGCTGTACTGCTCTTTTTATCATTTCAAATATAAGTGCAGCCTCTGTGATGGAGGATCCCTTCTTTTCACACTGTATGTTTAATATCAGAAGAAGTATGTATGTTTCTATTTTATCCTTGACTATATTTTCCAATAATTTAATCCCCAATAGACCCATAGAGATGGGTCAAAGATTGTTAAAATTTGAAATGGCTGTTGTTTTTTTTTGTTAAATGGCACTATTACTATTGGATATAATCCTCTAGTATTACATATTTTTTGTGATAGAAAGTTACCACATTTGCAAAGGTACTTTGCTATGAATTGACTCAAATGTTGAAAAGACAAATACCGGTAGGCCATTGGTTCCAGGGAGGCAACTGTTGGGAATTTTTTTAAGCTTTTCAGCAAATTGTTGGTTCTGAAAGAGAATATCTGTTTCAGGCATTCCAACCTCATCAGTGGTTAGTGTGTATTGTTTATATGTTTGGAGTTTTTGTTTGAAATGGTGGTATATGAGATCCAGCATGTTATGTCCTGCATAGACATTGCCACTTATCTCAATTGCCATGGACGCATTTCTGGTTGATGGCTATATTAGTGCCCAGTGGATATATCAGTGTGTCCATGTTGGGTGAGATATATTTTTCTTTTTTTGTGGCAAGGTATTCTTTTAATTGTTTTATGTATTGTGGTATAGCTTTGTTAGTTTTTATATGTATTGATGGGTGTCGTGCATTGGTCTGGTGATTGTAATTTGTTTATTGTGATCATCTGCTGTGCCATTAATCAGGAGGGTGATGGTGAGTATCTTGTCATGTGTTGTATTCTGGAGAATAGTGTGTTGATTAATGATTGGTATTTTTGAATTGGATCTTTTGGCATATCATTAATTTTAGTTAGCATGAGTCTCTGAGATTAGGAATTTGGTAGTGGTTATTGGAAATAGGAGTGATTGCTTTTGCTAGATGAATGAATGTTATTTGGAGCTCTGAGAAATTTATTGTAATGGCACAACATGGTCTTAAAACTGGGAATTGGATTGAATTCGAAGTTGATTAAGTGATGAAGCATTTGTGTGTAGTTGGCATAGACCAATAAGTGTAGCATGTCATTGATTATATAATGTCACTGAATCTGTGGCAACAAAGCCTTGGGCACTCATGAGTGGCAGGTTTAATTGTTGTAACATTTTAGTATTGAATTTTTCATAGCTTAAGTTGAAATCACCCATTAATATTGTTGAGTTGTGGCTGGTTGTAAGTTAGGAGTTTATTGTGAAAATTATATGAACTATTATGCTGGGATCTGGGGGTACATACACAAAAATAATGTTGAGTGTGATGATTTGATGCTGGAATATAGTGATTAGGAGATGTGAGTCAATGGAAATAATTTTGAAGGTTGAAAAATTGCACTTTGATGCCTTGAGTATGGTTGAAAAATTGCACTTTGAGGTCTTGAGTGTGCCTGTGCCTGTTGTAGATGATGATGTGTACCTGGAGTACGTGAAAAAACTTTGGTTGTCTAGGTATGTGGCTGGATTAATTTGTGATCCATTTATAGATTTTTGTTTTTAGTAGTCCTAGTATTTGTAGTTGTATGATGCTAATCCATTTGTTGTGCTGGTATATTTTTGCTATTGAATTAATGCCTCTAACATTCAGTGCTGCTATTTTAATTTTTATTAACTGTGTAGCTGGATTGGTTTGTATTTTCTGTTGTGGTTGTTTTGGAGCTTTAAATTGTGTATTTTCACTGATTTGATTTGTTTCCATTTGATTTTTATCTGTGTTGTTGGCTTTTTGTTTTTGTATTTAGTATTCATGTGTTTTGTGCTTCTTCAGTTTGTGATTCTGTGGTTATTAACTGGTTTTCAAATAAATTTGTTATTATTTCCACTTGAATACTCATTTATATAATCAATGACTGGTGAATCAAAGTCTTAACTTTTTTGCTAGCTTTTTTATGGTAAATCTCCCAGAATTTCTCGTTTTCTGGTAGGATTGGGCTTGTTAGTTGCAGTGTTGTGCTAGGGTTGCTTGGGATAGAAGTGTCTCCATAATTTCTATGGCTGTCTTATTGGTAATAGTATGCTGTGTGATTTTATCCATTGCACAGTCAAATTCTGGCATATATACATTTTCTTTAGTTGTGTTATTTTGTGCACTGCTATCCTTGGCAATGGCTATCTTTTTTTTGTCTGCATATTTATTGAAATTTTGTTGTTTTTATAAGTGTGCATTTTGATTTCTAGTTAAGTTCTGATGGTTTGAATAGTTTGGACATTGTACAGTAATATCTTGATTATGATCTTATTGAGTATTGAGGAAATTCTCAAACTAAGACTCTAGACAGATTTTTGAAAAAATAAGAGCAGCTGTTTTATCTTTAAACTTACTTTATAATTATATATCTAAAACATCTCAGTTTAAGAGCATGAAAATGTTTCACTTCCATTATTTTTTTTCTGTGTATTAACTCTCAAGACAAGAGTTAATACACAGAAAGAAAGTAATGGAAGTGAACAGAATACTCTTAAACTGAAATGATTTAGATTGACCTTTATAATTAAAAGGTATATTTAAAGATAAGATGAACCATTCTTAACTTTTCAAAATTCTCTATCTTGTATTTTAGTTTGAGAGTTTTCTCAACATTCAACAAGGCCACTAAAAGAACAGTTACAGTAAATATGTTAGGATGAAAAATCCTTACTGTTTAAATTACAAAATAATAATAATAATAATAATAATAATAATAATAATAATAATAATAATAATAATAATAATAATAATAATAATAATAATAATAATAATAATAATAGTAATAGTAATAGTAATAATAATAATAATAATAATAATAATAATAATAATAATAATAATAATAATAATAATAATAATAATAATAATAATAATAATAATAATAATAATAATAATAATAATAATAATAATAATAATAATAATAATAATAATAATAATAATAATAATAATAATAATAATAATAATAATAATAATAATAATAATAATAATAATAATAATAATAATAATAATAATAATAATAATAAATAACCTCTCAAAAATGACTATGGTCATTCCAACAACCCCTTCTTCTCCCAAAAGAAAGAAAGAAAAAAAAAGAAAATAAACTACTCTTGAAGTGAGTTTTGTGGTGACCATGTAAAGCAATCTGTGAATCACAAATATTTTCAAATAGAGAACATGCTGGTTTATTTTTCTGTTTACTTGATATTTTATGATTATTTTATAATGTTGTCTTTTAATACCAAAAATCTTTCCTTTCTGAAATATCTAATTATGGTTTTTTGATATAGACTTGCCATATCTTATCAATAGAAATAAGTGACATTGCACTTTTTTAGAATGTCTTAGAGATAATCCTCATATTGTAGATACAATCTACCTCTTTCATAAAAACCATGTTCAAGTGAACAATAAAATAACCTTTTAGGAAATCTTCTATTGATCATTCACTTACATGTCCAATCCATGAGAAATGTAATTTTAAAATAATGGACTCAATAGAATCACATCAAGCAAGTTGAAGAACATATTGATTGGTTTCATTATCTTTGCCATTGTATTTTTAAAATTTTTATAAGCATCCTTAAATGAAACTTTTCTAATGACTTTATATTGCACCAATAGGTTGCTCAAATTTCACTTCCTTTCAATAAATTAGGTAAAATAACAGCTCTAATAGCTAAGATAGTTTTAGTAGTTATTTCCAAATGTGATGAAGCACTCGATCTTTTAATTGTTAAAAGAAACAGCAGCACCTTGGAGTCTGTGTTCTACCTCAACACATAAGTCCACTTTTCTACTTATAAGATGATAGGGGTATTTAAACTAGTTTACATTTTCAAAGTATTATTCATCCATGCTAAAAGTTGCTGAATATTTTTCTTCAGACTGTCACTAGTTGGTAAAAAAAACTTTTTAGTTTTTTGAACATAAATTAATAAACTAGGCCATATATGATAAAGTTGTAATACAAATTTGTTGATAAAAATTAAAAACCTCAAAATGAACAACAATAAAATATCATCCTTAGGTGTGAGTTATATGTGTCTTTTCCTCATGCAGAATTGATGGAGGTGATATATGAAATGGTGCCACAAGCTAACTACAATGCTCATAAAAAGGAATTTATAATGGAAGTGCTAAAATGGATTAGCAAAGAAATTATAGCAACAAGAAATAAAAACTTTACAAAATGGAATATGAATGGCCGATGTGACTGTATTTAGTGGAGTAATATGCAGTATATATCTAACAAAAATAAAAAACTTAATTATACCAAAGTTCAAATCCCTGCCAACAGAAACATTGTACTTGAGATATGTAGATGGCATTCTAATTAGGGCAGATGAAGATAATATAATTCAAATTCAGCAAGAAATGGCACAGAAATCTTTAATTTGGATGATCAAAAAAGATAAAAAAACCAAAATATAAAATTTCTGACTAGAGAAGTGCAAAGGCAGAATAATATTTTGAACTATAAAATGGCTTTAAAGCCCATAAACATCAAAGGAAACATCCATTTTAAATCTTTAAGTGCCATGGTCCATAGGTATGCAGGGCTTGAAGATTTTCTCTACAGGAATTTAAAACTATGTAAATTTGAATCAGATCAGATACAGACTCATACACAAAAGATCTAAAAAATATGGGGTATAACTTCAAGAAAATTAATTCCATGATAGAAAAATTTTTATAACAAAATAATGAATCCAGTACAACGTGGCTCTGATGAAATAAAATGGACTAGCCTCCATTATGTGCCAAGGATGGCTCAGAAATTAAAAAACATATGTGCAGGAAAATATATTTCCAATCACCTCCCTCATTAAACAAATTATTGAATGATTCCAAAGATGAATTAGATAGGGAGGCTGCACACCAAGTTATCTATAAAATCAAGTGCAAAAATCCCAATTGCTTATACACATTTTATGGGGAAACAAGAGCAAACCTGTCCACAAGAGTGGCCCAATACAACAACACATATAACAAAGCAAACAGAAGCAACATACTCCTCCATATTATTAGAGCATCAGCTGCAATCAGCCATGGTTTTGATGTTTCATGGAGGACATTGTGTGCACTGAAAGAAATGATAGCAAGAGAAAGATTAAAAATGCAGGGATTATAGTAAAGGACAAATGCATTATAAATAAAAAAGAAGTTATCATCCCTTTTTCTAAAAAAAAAAAATGGCCTCTCTAACAACATTTAAATAAATTTGGATAAAAATAAAAATTTATGTAAATTTTGCAAACAACAAGCAAACAAAAAAATTAACAATATTAATTCATAAAGCGAAGATTATAATACTTGAAGTATTAAAAGCACTTAGCTTGAATAAAGATATTTTGAACTAATGTATGCCTTTTCTAGTTTAAATGTTGTAGCATTTATTTTAAAAAAAATAAACTAGTTTTTATATATTGCATTCAAAACACTAAGAACATTCTGTAAATCATCTTTTGAACTTGCAAAATAACATAATAGTCAGTTTCCTGTAAATTTAGAAATCAAGAAGTTTTAGTTTTGCTTTATGTATTTGATTCCTGTTTGATTAGGTCATCTACAAACAATTCCAAAGACAACTGCCATAAAAATGACAAATTTTTTTTAGAGTAAACATACATTCTTGTTTAACAGTTTTTATTTCAAATACTTCAAGTTTTCCACTTGTAGTAATAATACTTCCCTTTCATTTTATTATGTAGAAGTTATATAATATAAATAAAATTTATAATTTTCTACTTCTTTTTTTCCTATGTATTGATTTCTACTTTAACATATCATGCCATTTACACCTTTCTTAAACACTTTATCAATACTTTTATTTATATCAAACTAAGAGTTGGGTTTTGGAAATAGAATTAACAAGAGCTCTGATGATGACTGCAGGACAGTTGAAACTGTTAGTTTGATATAAATAAAAGTATGTCATGTTTAAGAAAGGTGTAAATAGTATGATAAATCAAATTTGGTAAGCAACCAATTAAATTAAATAATTATATAGAAATGTTTTGTTACCTGAATCAAATTCATTGACCAAATCAATCAAATCAATTTATCAATCATTACTTTTTTCCCAGCATTTTTTTTTTCATTAATCTGATAAAAAACGATATCAATAATGCATTTTGATTTTCTAAAACCATATTGAATCTCTTTTAGCCATTCATCTATTCAAAACTTATTTTAAAAAAATTATTGAAAGTATCTTCGCCATAAAGATAATAATGCTATTCTATGATAAGTATTGCAACTTGTCTATTTCCTTTTTAAAAAAATTGGATGAATAAAAGCAGCCTTAAGATCAGGTGATATGACTTTATGAGTTAATATATTCTTAAAAGAATTCCAATATTTTTGAAACTACCATATCACCATTATATTTTAAAACTTCTCTGGGTATTTCATTAGATCTGTAGCCTTTCCATTTTTAGGGTTACAAAGAGCTGTTGTGAACTCACTAAGGAGATATTTTTATCCAAATCCTAAATTAGATAATGTAGATATATCATTAAACATTATCATCATAATTTCGGCATCATTATTAAAAAATAATCAAAATACTTTATCCACCTCTTCAAAATATCATTATCATATAAGAAAGTACTATTGATCAGATTTTATTAGGATTGTGATGTTGTTTTGTATGTCCATATGTTGCTTTCAATACATCCAAAAAATAGATCTAGAATGATTGTAATTGGTGAATGTCAATGTCTTCTTTATAGTTTTAATACATTATCATTTTAAGCCTCCTTTTCAGTCCTTGAACTTCTGCTTTGAGATATTTATATTTATCATGAAGTATCACATTTAATCAGTTATTCTTCCAAACAAAAAGTACCATATTTCCTTTTTAATTATATCACAAATAATAAGATTATTGTCAGAGTCATGATTTATTTTTTTCGTAAACCTAAGAATAGATTTACACGTATTCGTAACACATTCCTTGAGAGAATTCTATGAGTCAGTAATATGATAGTCCTAAGATTCAAATTAGAAAATTTTAATGCTTACTTTTAGTACATAAAGTCTAAAGCAATGTATTTATCACTTTCAGTAAAATGGCCAAACATTTCTTCAATTTTTGATAACATGGCTCTCAATATTATATATAAAAATATTACTCAGTAAACTATATTTAAAGCCTGAAGGTAGTGTTTCTATAAAGTCATAGAATTATGCCTGATAATTAATTTTCTGAAGTTTGGATGAGACAATAAATTACAAGTACAGAAAAGTAATGAATTTATCTATATAACATGGCCACTATTGAAAATATTCTACAGATATTCATAATCCAGAAAAGAGCTGCTTAGTTTGATACTGTTCAAGAAAATAATATGTATACATGACATTTAGCGTCCAGTAAATAACTTAAAACTTAAAGAGAAAAGAGAAATGTCAAATCATCCTAAAATATTTGCTTCCAATACTTTACAAATAAATGTGTTGGATATAATTGTTCTTAGATCCTCGCTGCTTTTATCAAACTGTTTGTAATTACACATTTATGTGATCAATTGCTTATGGTATCACATGAGATTGCTGATTAGTAGTAAATGAAAATCAGCATTTATTTTATTTTACAACTGCTCCAAGAAACTCTAACTTTTGAGTCAGATACTATATTACTATTGAGCCAAAATGTTAGTCTCTTCCTCTCAAATATAAAATAAAAATGTCAGTGATGCACACAAGTATACTTTTTAAAAACTTATTACCAGTTTACCTATATTTCAACTTCTAATTAGTATATGCAATTTTTAAATTATTTTTTTAAAAATACTAAATATTTCCAGGAGTAGGTTATCATCGCCCTACACCAGAGCAATCTACTCTAATTTTAAGTAATCAAAAGATTTCAGATGGATAACATTAAAAATCTCCAAAACAGATTCAGGTTTTTGCATTTATCGTTGACGAATAGAATTTAAAGCTGGAACTAATGCAGTTACATATCTAGCAGACGCTTTTTAATCTTTCATACTATTCAAGCTATTACCTTGAACATTTAAAAATCCAATATTTTAATTGCAGGATAACTCACTTGTAAAGATATATAGATCTGACAATAGATCAATTTTTATATCTTTCAGATATTTAATATTACAGTGATTGTTGACATCTTATATACTTCACTAGTAAGAATGACATCAAAAACAATTTTTAGGCGTACTCACGTGTTTCTAAGAGAATTTTATTCTCATTCTATTCTAAAGCTATCTACTGTAAACTTGACTAATCAGTGAACTAGAAAATCTCCACCTCCAGACTGGTTAATCTAGAATAGTACAAAAGTTAAAAGCTGGTTACTAGTTGTAAAAATTTACGAGATCTAGTTTCGAATCCTAGCCTTCACTGATGAAGACAAAAATAATGACAAAGCTTGCGATATTAATATTCAAATTATATATCTATTCTAATTTTTTTATATATAATTTATTCCGTTTTGATATTGGAAACTGAAATTATCTTAACTTAAAAAAACAATTCACTGACAAAATATTTTTAAAATTCAGTGTTAATAAGAAAATATTTCTTTCTTATGAAATTTAAAGTCCCATAATAATAAAAATTGATATAAATAAAAGGTCTTTTAATTTACAGCGATTTTATTATTCTAGTAAAGATTGTTAGGAATAAATTAAACAGATTTTCACAATATGTATAATTATTATTATTTCGTTAGATAATTTTAGTAAGATAAAGTTTAAAATATTCTATGCTTTTTTTTAATCATTATCATAAGATAATTTTAAAAAATTATCAGACAAAATATGCATTTCGATTTTTTTATCAAACGCTTTTATAAAAATATTATTTTGATCTAATAAAAATGTATATATCAATTTTAAAAATTAAACCTAAGAGGTTTATTAAAATGTTTGTTTGGAGCAGGGTTTTATTGCGGAGAAGAAAAATAACCAATTAGAAAAACGAAGAGAAAAAAAGGAAACTTTATACATATGGATTCCAAAGAAAATGAAAAATATGAAATGCTAAAAAAGCAAAATAAAATGTAAAATTAATAATAAATAAAAAAAAGATTAATATTTTTTTTAGAAAAATTTAAAAAGAAAAATGGAACTTGGCTGTGCGTGTGATTAGAAATAGAGAAATTATAAAAAATATATTGTGATTGTAGAAAGGTTGAGAAAGAAATATATAAAAGAAGTTGTTTGATAAGGTTAGAGAAATAAATATTAATGAATGTTTGCAAAATAGTGCAAGAAGCCAAAGAATTTCAAGACTATGGTCTGGCTTACTATTTAAGATTTACTGCCTTTTGGAAAATAATAGATGTTAGTGAAAATATTTATAATATTTGGATATAAATATCTAATAAATGTATGATTAATCATACCATTAATGTCCTTCACATAAGATGTAACAACAAATTTATTCATTTGAAAAAGCTTACTGATTACAACTTTTTACACACTATATATTACAATCAAGTCCTGAGATCTCTGAAGCTCAACATCCAAACATGAATAAACACATAAATAAAGAACCATAAATGTAACAGAGTATATATTTTTGAACACATGCTCATAGCATAGCTATTTTCATTGCTTGGTAGTTTATAAGAAGTTTAAGCAAAAGTAAAAGATATGGTTACAGTTGGGCCTTGATCTCCAGAATTTGCTTTATCATTGTATCAGCCACACAGGGCATTACTATTTTAGGGAAATACATCTTAGTTTCAAAGTATCAACACTACAAGATTGCATGATATGAATATCCAATGGCTTACATACACAATCCATGTGTCATAACTGTCCAGTTTTGGTGTAGTGTCTTGGTTATTAACATTTGCAATAAATGTATTTTTATTGATTTTTAGATGCATTAATAAATGTACAATCTCATTCATCATCTAATAACTATTAATTTGAATAAGTAATAAAATCGATTTTAGACTTGTTACTGCCTGATTAATGTGTTTAATATTTTTATATATGTAAGCTATAAGTATAAGAAATATTTTTCACAATCCCAAAACAAAATGAATCATATTAGTTTAATAACAGAAAGAGTTTCTAACATTTTAATACTGTATACAATGGAAATTAAAAGTTCTTCCACAGCTTGAGATTAAAGTTAGCAATTTGCTCCAACAAAACTTTTGTCTTATGAGTGTGTAAAATATTGTGATAGTATTCAAAATTAATTTAATGTTTTTGCATTGGCAAGAAAGTTTATTAGCCTAAGGAGTGTTTTGATAGATCATACATATTTTAGAATCTTTAATAAATTTATGTTATATATAATAAATCAAACTCTTTATATAATATGTAAATAACAAACATATTCTCATTCATATACAAACCAGAGTATATGTGGCATGAGAATTACTAGCAGTCATGCATACTTTTAATGCAATATATCATAATAATGGTAATCAACATAGCAGAAAAGCAACAATCAATAATACTTAATAATATTCAAAATTCTGGAGCATGCTCAGTTCCATCCTAGTAGATCTCTGGTTCAATATATTAAAAGAATAAAAAATATATTAAGATTTCTTAATTTTCCTTTTCTGTAATTTCTTTTATTATATACCCTGCTAATTTATAAGGGTGATAAGATTTTTTCTCATGATGAAAGAATATAGAATTATGTTGAAAATTATATTAGAATTATTTATATCAATACATGTGTTTTTAAGACAATTAGATATAAGGCTTATATTGTGAAAAAATCTGGGTATCATTGCAATCCTCAGAAATTGGCATTGATAGGGAAAAAAATTAGAGGTTTGAACCATTATTAATTCTGATAATATATTGAACCAAAAATTTGATAGTGTGCAACTAAGTATACTCTGGAATTTTGGGTAGTAAATAAATATTGTTATCAGCTATTAACATTTTTTATATTACATATATTCTATTTTACATATTGATGACAGCTTTGTCTTTTATATGTTATTTCTTCTTATGTTACTACAGAATAACTAATTTGTTAAATAGAAATTTAATTAAGCAATATTTATTCAATAATTTACATACTTAAATGATCATGTGACAAATTTTGAGACTATTTTAATCATAATAATATTAATATAATTTTATTAGATGCAGCTGTAAAACAAAGTGTGAAAAGGGATAATACTTTTTTTCATGAGTAGTTCTGTTTATTTAAAAAAACAAAAAGGAATTAACATCTTTAAAAGTTGGTTATCACCTAATTAAAAAAAAACAAAAATAAATTGGAATTTTTGTCTCTAAGAAAATAAAGTTTGTTTTTTCAAAATGTGTGTAAATTGGAAATTTTGTAAAAAGATCTTTCTTGTAAAAAAATTGATCAACTCTTATAGAAGTTTGATATCCTTATTTTTTTAAAGTACAAGAGAGTGTGTGGGAAGTAAAATTTAATAGCAGTTCAAAAGTGGTAAGGTTTAGTACATAGAAGAGCATTTTGAAAATATGATGTTACATTAATTTAACTTCTTAAAAATGTTGTTTGCAATGCAATATAATACTATAAAATTTACATTATTTATATATCTATGTAACCAGTCTTACTAAAAGGGAAGTAGGATAAAGCAAATATTCCTGACTAAAACTTTCAACTAACCTTAAATATTGATCCATTTAAAATCATTGCTGTCTCAGTTTTTGTTAACCTAAAATAAAAAAGTAAAAAATTAATAAATAGGAAAAAATGAAATGAATATTATTATTATTATTAAATTAAAAATCTGAACCCTACAAACAGAAAAAAGCTAACAAATGAAAATAATTGTTTAACTAGAAACATGGAGATACATAAAAAAAGAAAACTAAGCTAAATTGATAAAAATACTTATTGAGAAAACTATAAAAAATAAAAAACAAGGCCAAGAGATTAATTAAATTAATACCTGCAAGGTTTTATAAAAAACATTTAACTAGGCAGCTACAAAACAAGAACTAAAAAAATCCATCTTATTAAATAAGGTACTGTAGTGTAGGTATATATATTTATAAATCTTATTTATAAAAAATGAATAATTAAAATAGTGAATAATTTTTTTAGTAGTTTGTCAAAAAATCTAATCTTGCTGGGTTAACATTGCATGAAGGCATCACTATTTTTTTTAAAAAAAATAAGTTAAAAATACTTTTTTTATTATTATAAAATATTTGTTAGGGTTTGATTATGGTAAATAAATAGTTCATTTAGATTAAATGTTAATTAATCAAGAAGAATCAGAAAGAAATAATATTTATACATTATATAAAGTTATATGTTTAATACAAGTATTAACTTTGGGTTTGTCACATTATCATTTTCTATATTTTTGGGTTTTAAAATTAAATAATTTCTAAAAGTATTTTTGCCTATTATTTTTATTCATCTAGCTATCTGATATGTGAATTACCAGTGTATGTGACTGCTTTCCACTAAAATTTTTTTAGATTATTTCAATAAAATATTTAAATAATAGAACATATTACATGTGCATATTTTAGAGTTTTGTGATTCTAAAGCTAGTTTAAGTATAATGGTATTTTTAATATATATGTGGTTTTTCTGTGGAATTATTTGGATGATGTTAATGTGATAGAAGTCACATTTAAAATTAATTTATACTGTAGTTTTATAACTAGTTTAGAGATGACCAGTATGTTCTCTATGGAATTATTTGAGTAATGCTAAGATTATAAAATTCACCTTTAAAATCCATCCAATTTGTAGCTTTTATAACTAGTTTTAAAATGCCAGTTCACTCAGAGTATCAGATGTTATAGAGTATTGGTGATGATCAGCATTGATCCAATTATTACAGGATTTTGATATAGAATTATTATTGTCATTTTAAAATTTAAATATATGCATGCAAATGAAGTATTAATTGTTTTTTTATATTATGCTCAAAGTTAGGATTGAGTAGATAATAAATAGCTTTAGATTTTATATTGCCTCTTTTAAACCTACTCACAAAGGATGACTTTAGAATCTTAATATGTTGCTTATTAGTGCCTATATTGGGTTTAGATGCTGATATTTGCTTTTTTTCTCTGTAAACCAGTGATGCTTTGGTTGATGACTATTTTTGCTTATGTTAGTAATGATAGTTTTCATCATCCCCGCTATACGTGTCATATGTACCATTACAATATATATTGAAATAGTCACATTATAGTAAATCAATGAATAGAATAAATAGATTTATTTAGGAAGAAAGGCATTAATAAAATGTGGTTTATTAAACTATATCCAAACCTTCTTTTATGAATTAATAGGCGTAAACATTTGTTATGTATACTAACACAATAAAATAGGTATGCATGAATATGGGTGTAAAATTAAAAGTTTATAACCATTTGTTTGACTTTTTAAATTTTTATACAATAAGCTAAATATTTTTTTGGGGGGAGATGGGTTAAAATTAAAATTAAAGATAAAGGAATTCATTTAACTATTCTAAATTGCAGATTTTATTTTAATTAAATGGAATTTAATAAATGTTTAAAAAATAAGAATTGGAAACTCTAAGATCATTTATATATATATAAATCTTTTCTATATATAAAAAAAATACAAAATTATTTGTTGCAGTTCATAACAAAATGTTTATTTGTTTTCAAGAAAACTTATGTTTTTTATGTTAAAGTTTGAATTAATAAAAGTGTAGGTGTTTTTTTTTTGTTCAAGTCCTATTAAACTAAGAAGGCAATCTGATATTTTATTGGATTGTGCAGACTTGACTAAAAACTATTTTATTTTATTTTTGTTTAGAGAATTAGCATTAGTAAATTAGAAATTAAATTAGTGTGCACCATTCCATGCATCTAGGTCATTCATGTGTGTAAAAAATATAATGAAAAGCCATCTCCGTATATATGTTCTTGATTTAAAAATGAGGCATCAAAAGATCTACTGCTAATCAAAAATGTATTTGCTTAAATAGACTCCATGGATAAAAAGAAAAAAAACCCAAAAGATCTCCGAGAAAAGCTACTCTGACAAATAATCTTCAGACTTTAACTACAGCAATAAATTCTATCTTATAAGATTTAATTTAATATACCTTCCATATAAACATTTTCAGGGTAAAAAAATAAAGTAATTTACCATTTTTGCTTAAAGTATGAACTAAGTTTCTGAAAACAAAAAAGTTATTTAAGAATGAGAATCGCAAGTTACTTTATGCAATAATTAAAATGATATCAACAAAGTTATGTGCTATGTTTAGTGATGATTACTTATATTATCATTTTTAAATTTTCCAGAAGCTATATAAAATCTACAAACTATAGACATAATTACATTTTATAAACAAAATGTCAATGTCTTATAACTGAGGAAAAAAAAACAAATATATTTTTTAAAAGCTTTAATATATATACCATGTTTCTCTAAAAATAAGACCAAATCTTATATTAATTTTTGCTCCAAAAAACACAAATAGGTTTTTATTTTTAGGGGATATCTTATTTTTTCATGTACAAAAATCTACATTTATCCAAATACAAAAATGTAAATTTATTCTAGTACATACAGAAAGCTATACTTACCCTGGGATCCCCCCCCCCCACCAATTCCTCTCTTCTATGTGCTGTAATAACTCTTTTGTTTTGAACTCATCTTATTTGAAGATCAAAATATTATTCCATTTAAATTGACCACTAAATCAAGTATTAATTGAAACTTGCAAGACAGGAGTGGTAACAAAAATGATTATAATTAAGAATGATTTATCCACCAAAAAAGCAAAAAAATGCAGACACAAAAATGTCAGAAAATGCTTCTGTATTTCACAGGTACACATTAAGTACATCCACTACAGCACATAGTATATTGAATTTTGATAATTCATAGATGACTCAACCATCTCCATCTGTTATCAAGTGCTCACATTGTAAACACTTTCCAAATTACTTGTAATAGCTTTTCTTTGGGTATTCTTTTTAAAAGTTTTTTTTAGAAGAAAAATTAATGATTTAACTTAAACTAGACTTTGATTATTAAAATAATTTCCATTATTTTAATAAAGTTTTTTAGATAAAAAAATGTTTAAGAAAAACTAATTTTTATTTTATCTTAAATATTTAAAAACTACCATGATGAAACTTTAAAACTAAATCAAGCATCCTAAGTCTAAGTATTAAATATAAATAAAATAAATATCTAAAAATACATAAATGAAATTATAAATTGTCTGACATACTTTATTGTGGTAGATAAATTGTTTCTCTATACAGGTAGAATTATGTTTGTCAAAAATGATCCACAGGAAAATTCAAAAGAACCATATAATTTATATTAGCATTTATGTCAATAATATTGTTTATTTATACACCCATTACTTTATAATTCAATGTATTTATCATACATTTTAATGGGCAATAAAATCCATCTATCTGGCTGATGATCTTAGCTATGGCTTATTTTCTGATCAAATTTTATTTTCGAGGAAACATGGTGTGTATATATATATATATATATATATATTTGTTTTTTCATATATATATATATACACATTCAATATTTAATTTATAATTTGTATACTTTATAATATCGTGGAATTTTTTTCTTATTTAATTTAATATTATGTTTATTGAAACTGTTTATAATATCCAAAATAATATTTTATAACATGCTTGTTTTGCATTAATAAATACTAAAACATATTTTAAAATTAATGTGTAAATCTAGCATGTGTAGTAAAGCATTGATAGCCGAGTGGTCGATACAGTTGCCTTACAAGCAGTTGTCCTGGGTTTGCAGGTTCACTTCTCGGCCGATGCTTTGACACATGAAAAAAAAATCTAGCATGTGTAATAATTTAAATATATCTGAAGTAATATCATATTTATTAATTTATAGTTGGTTTTGCTAATTAAAAGTATTACTAAAAATTTGAAATATCTCTTTGATATATCTAAAATTAACTCCCATTCACTTAGAAATGCATCTTTTTGTATAAGAAGTGGTATTGTAGTAACTTTCAACTTTCTTCACTCTTTGTGACCGTCTGTAGCAATAATTTTCTGTTTTTACATTTAGTTGATGATACCTGGGACTAAAATATGTTTCAATTTATTAGTTTTAAAAAAATCTAAAAGGGTAAGTTGCACAAATTAGCTGGCAGTGTCACCTATTGGTAGATTTCTTTCTCAGGCTTCGAAAGTGCTTATGAATTACTTACAAGTACTGTTCTTTTCTTTTACTTTGGAAAAACAATCTTTTCCATAATATATTCATATATTTATGATTATTTTTGCAAAATATTTATTATAAATTTGTTTCAAAACAAAAATATTTCATTGGATTTCATTTGAAAATGTTTGTTTTTAAAAAAAAATAGCCAAGAAAAACATTATAATGATTAAAAAATAAAATAAAATTGGTTTCACTTTCATAAATACAGAAGTAGATTTTTATCTCATTTTTAATAATTATAAATATAAATTTAAATTGTAGTACAGAAATTTCATTGCTGTATAATGGCTTAATAATTCAATTGAATTTTAGTAACATATATTTCATTCATTTATCTTTTATTGGCAATATGAAAATTTCTCAGTAAGAAAAGCAACTTCTCTGATTACATGTTTCAGTTTATTAGTTTGTTTTTATATTTGAAAAGTTAAAATACTATTTTTAAATATATTTTTCATCTGTAACCTTATATTTTAATAAATCAACTACAGTTTATTGATTACAAAATAATGGTTTTAAAATAAATAAAATATTGAAAATCTGGGATGACATAAAAATCATTAAAATGCATAAGGGTTTAACATTTTATACCTACCTTAACTAAAAATATTCCTATTGGCCAAGTGAATTAAAGTTCTACACTTTTGATTGGTCAATTATAGAATCAGCAATAAAAGTATATTTGTTTTTTTTTTTAAATTATACTCATTTTAATTTACTGTCTAAAAAGCAAATTAGTAATTTGTCAAATTATTAAAGTAAACAAACTTTTTTTTTTCCAAAAATAAATTTCTATTTCTATTTGATAAAAATATAGCAGATAACACAATACATACTTTTCATAACCTATTACAAAATGCACCCTACATCATTGATTTCTTTATCACTTTATTTTTATGTAAAAGTAAATAATTTTTATTAAAATCTGAACTATTCTTCTAAAATAATTATATTTTTACACATATTTTATGAAAATAATAATAAATAATTAAAAAAATATTCTAAAACATACATTTTTATTTTGAAAATCAAAACAAGGAACGTATACCTGTCAAAATTATTGATAAACCCTCCCTATATTGTAGAGAATGAGAAACAATCAATCAGTCACCTTGGAAGACATTGTTATAACTTTAAATTAAAATATTATTGATTGTTTAGTTGTAAAACAATTTTAAAGAGGCAGTATTATGCCATACATTTTTCTTGATAAAATAAGCATAAAACCAGTAAAATAATGTAAAAATTAGCAGTTTGAGAGCAAGTTAAAGCCGACTACAACTATGGTTGGTAAGTATGGAGGAAAGGTTAATATGTTTTTATTAATATAGAGTAAGTTTATTGTATGATTTAAGAGTTTATTAGATTGACTGATCTGGACTTTACTGAATATACTAGATTTATTGCAATATTATTTTCAAAATATTATAAAATAAAAACTAGAAAATAATTAAGAATCATTTTAACTAAATTTAAACTATTTAATGAGTTGGTTTATTAAAAAAAATATTTGCCTTATAAATAAAAATAATTTTAATGATTTAAAATATGGTTACTTTATTAAATAATACATGCATGATGATAATTTTATATTAAAATTGATTAATTATTCATAATCATAAATGTTTATCATCAATGTTGTGCTGGAAATGTTTAATTTAATGATCATTGGAAAAATAATATAGCAATTATAATAAATAATTATATGATGTATTAATCTTTGAAAACATTAGAAAAATTTTAAAATAGTAGAGATAAAAAGTGTCTGCTGTATTCAATCTTATTTGAATGTAAATGCATTTAAATAAATTCAATGTTTGAACAAATTCTTTTAATTATTATTTTAGAATGCAAGTTAAACTCTGCTAGCAATCTTATGTGAATTTAATATGTGATATTGATTATGCAAACACAATGTGTGAATTTAACTTAAATGTGTTTTTTTTTTTTTTTTTTAAAGTTCTAAAGGTGGTTGGATTAAATTTCCAAATTTTTATTTGATCAAATTTGCCTTTATTCTTTATTATAGCATATTTTTAATTATTTGTTAGAAATATATATATACAAATGAAAACTGTTCTATTCATATTTGCAAACATGTATAAAAACAAGTCATAAACTGAAATATGGAAAAAGATTTATAAAAAAAAAACAATTGCATTTTTTATTGGACAGTTATTGCATTATCAGTAAAGACATTAAATTTTTTAAAAAAATGAAATTGCTATTTCAGAAATTATTCAATACAATGCACAAAATACTACACAATTAACCTAAAGCAGACTTTCTTTCTAAGAGAATACCTACTGATCACCCACCACCTAATGCACTAACCTGGATAACTTCTCTGGTCAGCCAGCTTGAAAAGCCTATTCCAATCTTGGGCAATACTTTCAATGAGAAAGTAACATATTGGCATGCCTATAATCTTGTACATAATTCTTTCCACCCACAGCCTACCCTCTATGGAGTAACAAAAAAAGTAATAATAAGGAAATTTAAACTATGGACCTTAGAGCCCAAATACCTGGACTTTGTTTTGAAAGTCAACCTGGAAGCTTTGCCAACCAATTTTTTTCTGACATTTAAAAGAGGTATTACCAAAATTAATCCCATATGTCAACCTTGTCTCACTCCTCATGTTCTGTCCCATTGTTGGGTGCTCAATATACATAGAATTGAAGCACTATTCAATACAAAACAATCAAAACCTTCCCTTCTCTCATTAATGGATTGTATTAAAAGTGGATATTTTCCCTCTATCAGGATGTCAATATTCCTGTTGCATATTTTATGGTCTATAAGATGTAAGATCATGTTTAACCCAATGACAAAGAATACTGTGGCCTTATTCCACAATATGCTCAAAAGATGTAAGCTTAGAGATAGAACACTACATCATTGGATATTCATGTGGCAACATGGAGCTTAATTGCCTTTCCTATTGGACCAAGCTCGATCTGGATTTTTTTTGAGAACCTGTTTGTGCAAATAGGACATCAGCCAGCACATATTGGCTATCAAAGACGATTGTTTTGGGGGTTTAATATTGTAAATATAGATTGTATATCAACCACTATATTGTTTCACTTTAAAAATTAGCATGAATAAAAGACTCTTTGTTTAAAAAAAAAAAGAAATTGTTTTAACTTACTTTGTAAAGCTAAACAAATTTTGGTTTAAGCTTAAAGCTAACAAAAAATTTGCTTTAAAATTTAATATTCTATTTATAATAATTTAAAAAGGACAAAAAAGAAATCTGCTGCAATCCATATAAAAGTAGTCTTTTTTAGCCAATTACAAATTGCAGTTTTATGTTATATAGATTTCTCTTGATCTAAGCGTAAATATTTAAAGCTTGAAAATTGACTATATAAAATAATATATACATGCACACACATCTGCAACCACTCATCAGCACAGAAACACAATACACTCTCTTATTATAAATGCATTTTACAAACAGTAGATGAGATAAAGATATCAAGCCTTCATGTCTTAGTTTCTTGAAGGTAAAAGGATGTTATGTTAGAATAATCTACAAAGATAAATTCATTAATAGTATGATGTTCCGCCTGACATGTTAATTTGAATTACAATAATTCTAACATGATAAATTGCCTGCCTAAGATAAGAATGAGAATCAAGCATAATTATTAATTCATGAAATAAACCAAGAAAAAAGCAACACCATAATTATGATAATCTTGCTAAAGATTCATATATATAATATTATGTCTATATTAAACATTATGAGCCAAAAGAGAGAAACCAAATCTTCATGTTTTGTGACGGATATCTTAAAATCATACCTTTATCAAATACTTACGAAACTGTACGTGTATACATTTCAAATCAATTTGGACTAAAAAATTTATTATATATTCAATTTCTAAAAGGCCTAAAGTTATGATTTATTATTATTATCGTTATTATTGTTGCTGCCACTGCCGCTACCACTACCACTATTACTACTACTACTACTACTACTACTACTACTACTACTACTACTAATTAATAAAATAGTTATTTTCTATATTTTTATATTTTAAATATATGTGCGAAACCATGGTCAGAGATTGGGGGGGGGGGTTCCTGACAGAGATATTTTAAATGCTTTCTCTGGCTAAGCATTTATCACAAAGCTTGTTGAGCAATTAGCAATGCTCATTATTTATATGTGTGTAATAGTTTTTTTTGCTTGTAAAACTTTTGAGAGTAACTTAAATCGCTCAGGAAAAAAAAACAGATTACTTTTTTATATCTGGCTCTATCTTTTTTATTTTTCTTCAGTAATTTCTGTAGCAGAATGGAACACATTTAATAAAGATGTATTTAAACTCAAATCTAATTAATGGAAATCCTTAGCATATGCAAATATTCAAACTTCGTTTTATTATTATAGCATGTATTTAATCATGTGACATGAAGATATTGCTAATATTTTGTTGTTAATAATAAGAAAATTTCCGTGTTTTTTTTTTTACTTTTGGGACAGTTATATGCATCCTATTTAAGCATACTTATATATGTATCAGTCATGTCATTATCCGTGCTTTTTAGTCTACTAGCAATCAGAAGTAATAAAAGAGAGAAACTTATTTTTTTTTGTTCATAATAGAAGAGTTTAAATATATGTTTCTAAAGATGTCATATGCAAAAAAATAAATTATATCGTATTAGATAGATTCTGGTTTATTTGTGTACAATTCAAAATTATCATAAAACTATAATAAAACAAAAAAAGCAGCTCAAATTATGTGACCTTTTGGCCAACCAAAAAAAGGTTGATTTATAAGTAGATAGTGCACCTGGTAATGTAATCAATATCCTAAAAAAAAAAAAATGCAATTAACTTAAAAAATATAATAGGTCTTTATTACACCATCATCATTATTTATGATCATATAATAATTGTATATAAAGAGAAATCAGTGCTTCTCTACATTACATTTGGACATCAACATGTGATTAGATATATAAAAGCAGTAGTCATTCTGTATAGCGTTTTTCATATAACATTTTGACTCAGGAGCATCAGACATTTATATTCTGACAGACTAACATGTGACCACCATTTCATAATTAATTTGAGTATTTTTCATTAGCTTAGATACAGCTTTCTCTTTATACTATAAATGAATATTAATTAAAACTATGATTTTATGCTTGTATTTGTATTACAATACAAAAAGAATATAAAATAGCAATTATTATCAAAAAATATATAACATTTGTAGATATAACATCATACAATTTTTAAGATAAATGTATATATTTCCCTCCATATAGTTGCAACAAAATCTTTTTGCATTATCCTCTAAATTAGCTTCATTTTTTAACTGAAAGGTCAAATGTGAGAAAATTAGATTTTATTTGTTTTGATGCTTTACTGTATCTTTATTCTTAATGACTGAAGAGTATTTAAGGTATTACTTTATGCATATTTTATCTTATTTTTAGGTTTATTAGAATTTATATATTTTGAGAATTATATTTTTCATATGTTTACTGTTGGTTAATTGTAATTTAAGCTTCCAATTTCTTTTTTTTTTTTCTTTGAAATGTGTGATTGCGATGTATTGGGCTTTTGAAATAATGAATAAAATATAGTTTAATTTTATTCTTATTAGGATTGATGTCACAGTGTGTTAAATCATTATTTTGTAAAAGATTTAATTCTATTCTTGCATAAATTTTTTTAATAAAGGAAATGATTCCATTGTATTCATAAACAATTCCCTCTGTAATTTCAGGTTGTACAAGAAGGATGAAAATTTACATATAACTTTTTAAAGTGATAATTATAAAATAAGTTGTGATCAAGTTTGTATTTGCTTTTATATTTTTCACATTTCTTATAGGATGTAGTTATTTGAATAGAATATAAAAACAAAAACAAAATATATACTATTTTTTTTTTTTAAAAAAAAAAAACTTTTATTTCATTTGAGGACTAATATACTAAAAAGATTTTAAAATAATTTTTTTGGAACAATTTTGATTGTTATATATAACTTTACATAAAAATATCTGGTATCCATAAGCTAATTAATTCAAACTATATTACTGAAATTAATTTATGAATGTCTCATGCTTTTATTTAAAGTTGCATATAACTAACAAAATTATGATCCAAGAAAAAAAATATTTTTTGCTTTTTAGTATATTAGTTTTCAAATAAATAAAAGCACAAGAAAAATATTATATATATTCTGATTTAATTTTTAGTGTTTAAGTTTATATAATGAAATTGATTATAAGATTTTCATTTTTATGAAGGCAGCAGTTTAAAAAAGCAAGTGATATAAACAATCCAAAGGGAAATTAAGATTTCATTATTTATTTATTCTTCTTTCTATTTTAAATAACTGTAAATTCCCCTGAAATATTGTTCTCAAATTAATTAAAGCACTTAATTAAGAAATGTAATTTATTTATGGCATATGACTCATATTTTACTAAATCAATTTAAATAGGATTTGAATAGAAGCCTGCCAACACTGTTGAGTCAAGACAATCATAAAATATTGTATTACTATATTGCACTGTCATTAAAACTAAACCAAAATTTGTAGAAAATCTGTACATTAAGACAGTAATTTAAAAAATCAAACTGTATCCAAACAATCCAAATGGAAATTAAAATTTTATTCTTGGTTTTTTTTTTTTTTTAATTATTGTCTTTCTATTTTAATTAACTGTAAATGTTCTTAAAATTTCTCTCTTAAATTAAATGTAAGCATTTTGTTTTTATTAACCAGATTTGCTTGGCAGTGATGACCTCATATGGATTTTGCAGTTTTGGGTGTTACAGTGATGCTGTAATTTCTATATTTTCTTTTCAATGATTTAAACCTTTTTATAACTTTATATTATCATACATAGTTATATTTTATGCATTTATGGATTTAAAATTATTAGTTGAAAAATATCTGAAGATGTCAGCATTATATGGATGTTTTAAGCAAAGACAATAACTTAATTTGCATGACAATGCCATGAGGGATATAGTCCTACATATCAATAGAAATGATAATTTCTGATTGGTGGAGTGTTTTAGTCTGCAGCCAAATAACCAAATAATTTATATTACTACAAAAAATTTGTTTATAAATTAACAGTTATTATGCCACATTTTTATAAAAAACTTATTTTAAACCAAAAACTTATGTCACTAATAGATTTTTTTGGAAACAACTTATTTTTAAGACAATTCTTAAAAAGTTTGTTATAACAAAATAAAAGCAGTTTCTACTAGATAAACTAAAATTGCCTTTGTCAAAATGGTAAAGAAAATAGTTTTTAAAATTTTAATAATAATAAATAATATGTTCACTTTTAAATTTTGTTTTTCTTTGATGTTCATTCTACAAACTTTTTGAAAATATCAATTATGTCCAATAATGCCAAGTGCCACTGTTATGCTTAAAAACTCCATTTAGAAATATATTTATATATTCTGCAAACATCAGTTGAAAGCTTATGTTTGTAATAAATGATGTTAAGATTATCAATATAATATAAAAAAAAAAGGTTTAATTGTACAAGTAAAATGTTCAAATATGGAGGAATATTAATAAAACACTCGTTATATTTCATTCAAACTAGAAAGGTAAAATTTGTTGCTGAACAGGTTAAAGCATAGTTTAAAAAACAAGTTTAAAGAGGAATTAAGATTTTATCCTTCATTTTTTAAAATTTTAATTAATTATAAATTCCTCTATAATTTGTTTCTTAAATTAAGTAAAAGCATCTGCTTTCTTAAAAAATATTGTCTTCTTTGTATAACTTAAAACTTACCAAACGGATTGGAATGTGATTTAAAATGCAGTCCGCTAATACCATCAGAATGCTTAATTCTAAAATATAGTATTATAATATTGTATTTTCACCAAAACCTAACATATGTACAAAATTTTTAAAACATCTGTTCAATAGAAACATATTAAAAACTGATTACAAGATTTAACTAAATAAACAGAAGCCTTAATTTAAATAACAGCATTTAAAATATAATTGCCCTTTTTGTTTCAATGGAGATTAATTATTTGGTAAAGTAATAGATCTATTTTCATCTATTTTTTAATTTAATAAAGATATTAAATATATCAGGGGAAAATTTTTTAAAAAAAATATTAGATGAAACTTTTATTACTGACACAAATTGCTTCTCTAAATATATTTTGTCAAAAATTAGAGAAATATGAATTACTTTTATAAGAATTACTGTATTTATCTCCTCCAATAATTAATTCTTCATCTTCATATTTGTTTGCCTGATATTCAATTAAAATGGAAAAAAATTCTGAAAATACAAAATGAAATATTTGCAGTCTCATGTTTTGCAAAGTTAAGTCTTAATAACATCAATCAAACACATTCAAATTCTTTCTTTAATCAAAATAATTACTAATATGCAATGGTAAAATATGAAGTAAAGTTAATTTATCAAAATCTTTTAATTATTTTCATCTAGATTATTATATATTCCAATGATTTCGGATTTGATGAGCAATCAAGTTTGGTGGCATTTTTGGCCATCACTAACAACCAGGAATTCCTTTACTTTTGTGGGGTTTTTTGAGAAGGGACAGGGGTAAAGAGATTGATTAACTTCTACATCATATATATATATAATTTTAAATATTTTCATAAATGTTCACTTTTATTTATATGCTTAATTCTTTGATCTTTATATTCCAGAGTTATTTTTAATTCGTTTCTTTTTGAGTTTTTTTTTTTTTTAATATTATTGATAGTACATACATTTTATTATTTAGACATTAATTTTTTTAAACGGTTACAATTTCAAATGGTAGAATTTTAAAAATTGTTCAAAATGTTTTGACGGTTACTTTTTTTGACATTTTTGCTGAAATAATTGAATTTTCAGATCCATCCATAAAAAAAAATCTATATCAGACACAAATATACAATTTTCTGCTAATTCCTTTTTGTTCAACGTCAATAAACATAAGCCTTTGGACTTTTTATGTCAAACCATATCATTCAATAAATTATTATTATTACTATAAACATTTTTTTCCCCAGATTTCAATAGCTTCTTAAATTTCCACTGCCCATTCACTTCAATATTATTTTCATGATTTACTTGGTTTTTTTGTTGTTGTTTTTTTCATAAATATTCATTTTAAATGTCTTTTTTTTTTTTGCATTAAAATGCTAACTTAATCGATTACTGCACCTTGGTCCATGATCTAGGAACCAGCAAAGCAAGTAATTGCTTGGGATAGTATAATGTAATAGGAGCCATATTAACTTAAAATGGAGTGTTAAAAATTATCTTAGAATTTTAAAAAAAACATACTTTTTAATACATGTTTTTTTTTTTTATTTTTTTTTTTTTTATTTAAAAAAAAAAAAAAAAAAATTCAATTCTGATAAAATGTTTGTTTGGATTTGTAAATAGAACACAGAATACAAAATATAATAATAATTTTACTTTTATTAAGTCAGGGTTTAAAAGCCTAAATAATTTTCTTTAAATTTATCCAAATTGTAATTGAAAATGTATACAACTCAAAAACTAATTTTAGAAATATACCATATGTTTGAGACTGCAAACTAATTTGGGCCTTACCATAATATTGATATATATTGTAAAGATAAAATGAAAAGGAGGTTGATTTTGGAAAATAAATACAAACAGAATATTTTTAATTTCTATTTGGAAATTAAGTTTATATATATATATATATAATCCTATATTACCATCCAAATGAACACGCAATATATATTAGCCACATTTAGCACCAAAATAAATTGTCACCTCAATCAATTTAACACTTTTTATTTTCAAAAAAAAAATTCATGCATATATGTGATTGCATCTTCAATATACATATGTTACATTGATCCAGCACTCATCAGTTGATTCAGATCATTATCTCCAGCAATTCTTCAAACTTTAATGGAAGGCTTTAATCCACTCCACCCTCTAACTCTTCAGGCATTCAAACCATTAAAAATCTGATGATAAAATTTCAAAATCCCTTGTTGGTGCCAATATTATAGTCATGTTCTTATTGACTATAATATTGACATCAACAAGAAATTTGGACACTTCATCATCAGATTTTCACTGTTATGGATGGCTGAAGAGTTGGAAAGTGCAGTGTACTGAAAACTATCCATTAAAGTTTAAAGAATTTATATCTTAATATAAGCTGAGCACTGATTATATGTGTGTATGGGAGATGATCTGCAACAATTGATGAGTGCTGATTCAGCACGAAATATGTCTATTGAAGATCATTTATCTTTTTCACATGTGTATGGTAATGTGTATCGGTTGTATGAGATAGAGTGGAACACTGAATGGAACTTGAAAGTCTGTGTTTAAATCCCCTCTATTACATCTAAACTTCAGGTATATATATATATTGAAACAGACAGATCGGAGAACCGATCTTCGTTTCAGGTGTTTTCATGTACGGTAATTCAAACTACTGTTCGCCCGCAGTGAGGTTTTGTCTATTTCAAATTATAATAAAATTTAGTTATGTATTTTATAGTTATAAATAAATATGTAAAGATCCCGTATATAAATGTCACAAACCATGAAATAATATTTGTGTGTGCGTGGTTTGTGAATTTGTATCATTTAATTTAAAGTTTCAGTGCGGGCGTATTTGTTT